>JAHUTJ010042606.1:0-17658 GCA_036250325.1 Characodon lateralis | reverse complement strand
TTTGCACCTATTTTGTCAGCTCTGCGCATGCCAATCAGTTAACACGTGGTTTTGTACACGCAGACCTTTTGAAGATTTGAGCCTTTAGCGTCTATGCTCCTCAGCTCTGGAACAAACTCCCTGAAAACATTAATGTTAACAGTCGCTTTCTTATAAAGATTAAAGATTACTTTTCCGTTAATTTTTATGATGTCTTATTTATTTATTCATTTTGTATATTATGCTTGAATGTTACAGGTATTCTTTTAATTTGTTGTTTTTAATCTATAGTTTTCTTTCACTCTAAGTAGCTTTATTGTCTTGTAAAACACTATGAATTACCTTGTATATGAATAGTGCTACAGAAATATACTCGCCTTGCATAACAATATGCAATCAGTTTTTCTTAAATCCCTTCTGAAGGACTGATGGTTGGTACAGACACTCCTTGCGGATATAAACCCCTCCTACATCCTTGATTGAATCTATCAGGCTTTCACACTGTCATTTGCTCCTGACTAGAAAGGTTTCACCAATCAGTAACAACGGCAGAAGTGTGGAGAGAAAAGACTGGAACTCAGCAGGACCAGGCTTCACCGATCTTAGTATCATCAGTTAAATCATAGAGGTTAAGTATCTGCTTTGTGCTCAGTGGATGCTAGAAGACAATACCCGCCTGAGCCACATCCTGTTCACCGGCTGTCATCTGGCAAGTGATGCAGACGCATCCACTGTTATACAGCCAGTTTCCATCCTCGAGTTGGGAGTGCTAACGTTCATCCTCCACCAAGTAAATAGTTTTATTTTTGTTTTTGCAGAATTGATTACTTATATATTCATATCTAACTTTTGGAGTGGGTGGCATAATGCGGATAGCACTGCATTTGTAATTTTGTTATACAATCTTTCCACTCTACTGTCTCTGCCTACACTAAAATCTTTTCCACTGGAGCTCAAAATGATATCAATAAGGTTTGAACTCTAATAGGCACACTTGGTTTGTTTTATTATTTGCACAAGCAGCCCCAAGTTGGTCCTTCTTCGTTTTCCTTAAGAGAAAAAGCTGCATTTGAAGTACATTGGTTTAGATTCTCACTCCACATTAGGATTGCATTTTAAAGCAGCTTACTAAAGAAATCTCAGAACCAAAAATTGTTTACATCAATTAAGTTTAAAAAATCTGTTGGATTTTCTTTCAGTTTGGAGACAGATATCCAGAGTTTTGAGATGCAGCTGCAACAAAAAAACTGACAGAATAAAACAAAAAGTAAAATTCAATATACCAACTGTTTTCAAAGAGGTTCTATTTTAAGAAAGAAACAAGACACACACTTTCCTGTCAGGTGTAGCTGCATCGGTGGATTTTATGAGAAAGTTTTCTGTCAAAGTTCACTTACAGCAAATCTTTGAGAAGTACACAACAGCCCAAAATGGGAAGGCTCAGATATGTCCCACAGAAAGCAAAATAAAAAGAAGCGAGTCAATCATCAGCACAGGAAGCATCTGGTTTCTGCAGAGAAGCAGACTACATAAACTCCATAAAAAATGCCCAAAATGCTTCTTTGTTACCTGTGTTTCAGCACTAAAAATATTTTGTAAGAAATGTAACAGACATCCTGCAGACGGAGATATATATTACCCTTAGGTAAAAGATATGATACAGTACAGCCTGAGATTTACAGGTTTACATGTTTACAATACAGGTTTGCGGGGGAACCGATGCCTATCTTGAGTTCTCAGTGGGAGAGCTGCAGAGTGCACTTTGGAGCGGTTGCAGGCCCACCACAAAGATGAATTCTGTTAATGATAATCGAGTTGGTTTACCTGCTTTGGAGCTGTACCTAATGTACAACTCTTCGCTAACTGCTACAGATCTTGTTTTTTTTTTCCATTGTGAATGGAAACAACCAAGCCATCTCATCATATGGTAAAGTCTTTACCTCAGTGACAAGAACAAGTCCTCTTCCACTACTGGACTGGATCCTTAAATGGGGTCAACAGAGCATTATCAGAACTGTAAATGTACCATGGTGCACTGTGTCCCCTGACTGACATTTTGCCTGAATCTCTTTAATTCAAGCTAAGAAAATCCTGCTGCTTTGTAGTCCTGTACTCCTCCCACACAGAAGTTTTTGCTTCCACAACTGCACAAGTTGCATGGTACTTTACCTGTCTGTATTTGCACGACCCCCTTCCAGGGTCTCACATTCTTATCCAGCTCTGTACGAATCCTTCTTAAGCCTGATTACCTCTTTAAAATAAGTTTCTCACCTCTGGGTTTGGCACCATCATTCATCTTGTGCCTGTTGGTCTTTTGGAACACATCAATTACAGAAAATATTCCTCTTACTGTCCCTAGCATGCCTTTGCATATTGAAAAATCTCCCAGAGGTGGGTATTCCAAATCTCCTACAGAGATGCCTCCTCCATGTTCTCAGCATTCTTTCACTGGGCACCTGCAAGGAACATTTCTGTCTTAATCCTCCCTCACTAGTTCATTCATGAACTTCGTGTTTCCCAGTTCTGTCATCTGGACACTCCACCCTGCATGTTTAGGATGTCCCCCCATTTTGCTGCCTTTGGTTTGAATTGTTGTCATTAGCCGGGTTCTACAGAATTTGAGTAACTGTTGGGATAACTGGCTCTTTTGACTCAGGTGAATTAAAAACGGGAAACGTGTGTCATGCAAGACAATGTACCCATGATGCTGCTGAAGGAATAGGAAACACTGCATTCATAGACGTTAGGAATCATGGTGTAAAGTCTATTCATGAACAATCACAAATTCAAAAATGACATTGTTATAAACAACTTATAATTAACACAGAAATTCAGTAGCGGAAGATAACTTGTGAAAGTTCTCAAGGATTCCTCAGAGTCTCCAGGCTGCATGTCTTGCTTAATCAAACTCGCAGATTCCAAGAAAGAAACCACTTAAAAAAAATACAAATTTCCTCAACCAAGGATGGTGGGTCATGTGTTAGCACACCCTAACTCGCCGTCGCTCACCCAGGGTGACCCCAGAGTGAAACAGAGTCCCCCTCCCCAGGAGATTGGTTTCACAGCACATTCTGTGTTGAGGCAAGCCTGTTTTTATTTATCCAGCACCTGATAATCTCCCTGAAAACCCATCCTCATCCCTGCGCCGTAAAGTGATTTTTCAAATCTTTATGGTCTGTTTCAGTGCACACTGATTAGTTCCCCTAGAATTCTGCTCATCAATGTTGCACTTTGAATAAAAAATATTTTTTTTCCATGTCCACTTTAAAAATGTTTTTCAACTGCAATTTTTTGTTAAATAAAAAATAGTTAAATGCAAATAATTTTGTTTATTTTTTCTTGCTAAAAATACAGTTGCAAAATGATTTTTGTTTCACCAGAGGTTGTACTAAAGGTAGGCTAAAAAATATACTTTATGTGCTGCAGTGTTTTGTCATGAATGAGTGTCGCAGGAGTGTTTTAATCAATCTCATTTAATCAATTTCGCTCACGCTCTTGGAATGCAGCTTTCACAGCAGGCTGCAGACTTTCTCACCTAGAAAATGTAGGAGTCTAGAAATCTCTCCAGCAAACCTTTTCTCCCATCTAGAAGATCCTTCAGTAAATTTTTTTGTATAAGTTCATAGGAATCTAATGTGTGATCACATAGTTTTGTATAAGAGTAGTCAGCTCTACTATTCTAAGGGGTTAAATATATTGATATCCTGTGATGCTTCATTGGTTTTATTCTGTTTTCAAGCATTACCACTACAGAAGAAACTAACTTTGGCCAATGTCTGGTCACCTGTCTCTGAAAACTTCACCGCAACCTGTCCAGTGTGTATTATTGCAATGTGCGTAACCCACTGCACCATGTTGCTCCTGCTGTGTTTTTGTGTTAAATCCACCAGCCAGCTGGTTGCACAGCCTGTCTATTATCACTCCTTCAGGTATTCAAGTCATAAAGATGGGTAACCTTTAGATAAGTCAGCTGTTACTACCTCATTTTGCAGATCAGGGGCCCAACTGTGACGTGTTGACTTCATCCTCCCTGTAGCAACAGGATGCATCGCTAAAGACATGGTACCCTGTTGCTGTTGTGGAAAAGCTACAATTTAAAAATCACTTTCAGAAACTTGCCTCGATGACTTTGATGCAAGTGTGGTTGATCTATTGTAAAATGCCTATAAAAATTTCATTTAGTCCTCATATTTAAATGTTTGTTGCTTGCTCTTCGCCAGTTGATCAAAATAAGTTGTTTTAAGATTACACATTAGGCACATTATGGGACTTGTGATATTATTTTATGTAAAATGTATTCAGATTTTTCTGCCAATGTTTTGATAACAAGCACTTGAGATACTGTCAATTGTGCATTATGAGGCTTTTACATACAGGGCTAAAAGTCGCTCTGTTATTAGTAAATCTGAGAAAGCTGTTATTTGCATAAAATTGTCAGGATGAAAAGATTAGATGTATGTGTTGCATTCAGCACCGCAATCCATATCTGCAGAGTGTGTCTGCCCCTAGCTGTATAGGATATATATATGGAGGCCACTAGTGACTGATCCACCATACCAACACTGCTGCAGTGCCTTATGTAATCTAAGTGAAGCACACCATCAGCACTATTATCTAGTCTCATGCTGCCAAGTCGAGAGCTGAATAATATTAAAGACAGGTAGGTTTCTTTTCATTAACCTGCACAACAGTCCGTTAATGCCTTGTTTACACTCTGAAAGTTTAACCCTTTGCCGAACCCCTCTACCCCATTTTACTTTTATTTTTAGTTTCTTTCTTAATGTTCCTGAAACTCTATCCTGCTGTTATAACTCCTCACTCTTTCCTCTTTATTGCCCTCAAATGTCTACACCAACTTTTATTGTCTTTCTTCCCTGAGGCTTCACTCTGTTTATTTTTTTAGCTCCTTGCGTGTTTACAGCATCTTTTCTAACTTAAATCAAATTTAATAAAAAATGTAATTCGCATAACTTTTGTTGTTTTTTTGTCTAAATTCCATATAATCTGGGGCGTTGGTTTAAACTCATTGTATTTGGCTATAACTTTGACCAATCTAACGAGTAATCAGAACAGGCATCTGTTTTTAATTGGATGTTTCTTATTTTTTAGCCTCACAACCATCTCAAACCACTTTTTAAAAATGCTGATATGCCCAAAACATCCACAATCCAATAAGATATAGTCACTGAAAAGATAACTGAACAAAAAGGTTTAAATAATGCAGAGTTTAGGGCTAAACTAATACCTATTTAACTTATTTCATTAAGCTTAAATATGAATTTAGCTGCATAGCATGACCCAATAGTGTTAAATGCCTAACTCTTTCTCATTATTTCACAACATTGTCTAAAAAGCATAAAAATTAGCTTGGTTTGCTATCACCTTGAAAGCAGTTATAAAGGATTTTCACTACTAAAAGGCATTTGAGAAAACATTTCAGGTCCCAAAACAAAATCAACTTCCGATTTTAGAATTGAGCCAATTTTCCATGTCTGGTAATGTGGCTTATTTAGAGATGTGTAAAGATTCACTGCTTGGTTTAAAACTGCCTCAGCTGGTGGAATGCTTATCATCTGTTGAGACTTAACAAAAAGATAAATAACATGGTTAGCATGAATACATGCTGGCTCACTGACGTTAGCATGTAGCTGGTAGCACTGCTTTGTCCAACCCAAACAACCCATGACTTCATTGTCCAATACGTGAGCCGTATATATGCAATGTAGTGTGAAGGCTGCGGGAATAAGCAGCTTATTTGCAATTCCGATTATTCCTATCTATTAAAATCAGTTATATACTACAACTTCCATTTGTGACAATGTTCTATGTTTATACCAGCGTATTCAGTGGTGAAGCATATTGATGTTTAAAGCTGGACCAGAGCTAATAATTTTGAGACTTTCAAAAAGCCATTTTTATGTCTTAGCTTTCACCTTCAGTTAAGTGGAATATTTTTGTATTTATTGTGCAACTTGTAGTATTTGTTTAACTGATTTAATCATTGCTTTGTCTGGTTATTTATTTATTGTTTTCTTTGCCTCTGCAGGACTGGGTTTTCCTCACACGTTTCTGCTTTCTAACAGAGTTTGGGCGGCTGGATTTCCGATTTCGCTACCCAAAGGTAGGGCTGCTAACACAAAGTTTTTTTCTGAGTGAGATGTTTATTTAAATTATTTTAAATTTGTTAAAGAACAACAACTGATGTTTTTATAGACATAATACAATGATGTTCATATATGTTCAAATGCTGAGAATGAAAAGCTTAGCTCTTTTTGAAAAAATATTTTCTTTACATGTCAATTCATCATAAAAAACTCTTGAAGGGTGAAAAAAGTGAAATATTTAGGTTAAGCTCAAGTAAAAATCTTCTATCAACCTACATCTTTTGCACAATATATGTCAACAGCTCAGTTCATTTAGTCTCTTCCTGTACAGTCTTGTCGTGGACTAAATGTTTATAAAACAAAAATGCTTCTAACTGCTGAATAACTAAAATATTATAATGTGCTTTTAAAATTATAACCACTGCTTTTCTTGGTTTTCAAAAGCTCACAGTGTTGTTAAAAGATGAGGTGATGCAACACAGTGGCAAAATGTGCTTTTAACTTGATTTTTACCTAAATGTGTTGCTGCCATGACATTCAAAGCAAACATTTATTTTGCAGGGAACATTGTTAGTCTTTGTTTTAATTTTAGTTTATTTTATGCTTTTTTTTGGAAAACATCTATTTTTTATTTTAACCTGTATTTAGTGGTTTATTTTCTTCTTTTAAACTGTGTTGTAATGCCAAAATGTTATTTCACATCAGCTCAGCTCAACACACCGTCTAGGAAAATGAGCGTACTTGTCTTCTTTGCCTCATTTTCTCTTTCTGAAGTATCTTCCACTCGATCAGCTTTCTCATTTTCTCTTTTATTCGGTCTCACTTCATTATGTTAAGTGACACCACCATACCGTTAAACTGACTTTACATTCTCATCCACTTCCCCTCCTCCCTTATTTCCAGTCTACAACTCTTTGTGTATCTCTTGTTTGTTTTTTTTTCCTTCTCTGAATTAACCATTGTTATGATCCCTTTTTTGCAATGCTTTATTTGTTTTAGCTTGCAGCAAGTTGAACAAGTTTTATACCAAATCACCTCACTGACGTGTCTCTGATCGATGTACCACCCCAGGGCAATCTCTCTTTCTGTTTCTGTCTCCCTTCTCTGCAGTCGCGCTGCTGTCAGAACATTCTGCTCTACTTTGATGACACCTCTCAGTGGCCAGCTGTGTACAAGAAGACAGAGAAGGTGAGACACTGACTGCTGGCTAGACTACAAGCTAAACTATAAGCTAGAATAAAAGAGAAATGGTACGTATTCATGTCAGTTTGTAATGAAGAAGTTGTGCCATTATTGTTCACAATTTAACTTGGACTTCAGGACTTCAAACTTTTCATCCAATTCAGAGAATTAACTGTCAGTATCTAGGAGAAATTTAGAGAATAACTGTACGTTTTCAGTGATTAATCCAGTAATCTAAAATGGTATAAAGTCAATTTTTCTTCCCAAACTGAGAATTATTCCTGAACTTAACTTAAAATTGGAGCCTCTTTCCTTTTTTTTTTTTTTTAATATTTTGTATAAAGTGGTCTTGAGCAATATTTGTTTAGGCTTTCTGACAAATTGTGTTTTTCTTTTTGACTATTTAAAGCCCTAGTACCAGACCTGTCATAAAGACACAATTTGTTCCTATTTCTAATTAAGAAATACCAAAATTAACACATCTCCAGCTTAATACACCCTGTAGCCAATCCATTCCAGTCTACTACCCTTTGGTACTCTTTTATTTAAGGATTGCATTTTATTTTACATCCCTTGGTAGTTAATTATTTTGATAAAGATAAATAATCTTAAAAACACCAAAATATTGAATACATTTTATTTTAATTATATGTTATCTTGATCTATTAATTGTGTTGATGAGTCATGTTTGAGCCAGTCGACTTTAGTGAGGTATAATTGATTACAATCTCTAATCAAACCAAACTATCAATCAGTGACCTTCACCCACTAGACTGAATGACTGAAAGTATATTATAGAAAATTACTTAGAATCATTGTAAAATGCAGGTTTGGACTGACGCATGGCCAGTACAATACCTCATGGCAGATGACTCCTTTTCATACCTGGAAAAGTCCGATTTGAAACGACCAAAGTTACAGAAGTGTGAAATTACCAGCAGCTGTTTGAAACACCTAGAATTCTAGCACCATAGTAAGTTTTGAAAAGTTCTTAGGGTGGAAATTGACATACAGTAGATGATGTATTCAGTAATGATGCAACTGAGGTTCTGCGTTTGTTTGATGTATTCCCTATTTTGTTTAAAAAAGAACAGATGCTGTTGATCAGCTCCTCCATTTTAATAATCTTGTTAAATTTGCAGCCACGGTTTGATGCACTGACTGCACAGACAGTCAGGGAAAAAGCGGGCAAACTCAAAGTAGTGAGAACTCTTGATCAAGAACCCTTTGTGGGAGACTGTCCAAGCCCACCTCAAAACATGACAAAGTCTTGCTCCTGCATCTGAATATAACGGAGCTCAGGATGGTTTGCACTTTATTGTGGTTTTGCACATTACTTATGGTTTCTTTCTGGCAAAAACAGTTATAAGAACAAATTCAAAGACCTGTTATTTTATTTTTTATCTGGGCCAGCAGATTGCCGAACTCTTTGTTAGAAGGGAAAAGTGCATGAGTTGGTTGGAGTAAACAGTTAACTCATCGACTCCAGATTATCTCCAGACGTTCTCCTCATCCAGACGATTCCAGGAGAACACTGAGTTGTTTTCAAATCAGATAAAAGTATAATCTCGCCTGCATTTCTTGAGTTTGCCCCAAGGTCTTCTCCACTGGTTAATGAACAGCTGTCCATGGCACCTAAAATGGTTACTTTCTAGGAAAAAAATTATATTCATGAGGATGATTCACCCAGACAGTGTTAGCACATAAACCACTGGGGGAAAAACTCATTAGTTTCACATGCATTCACTTACAATTGTAGTAAATATTCATTTCCTAACACTACCATCAATTAACATTATCTTTATCCAGCCCTAGCTGGATGCCTTATATAAAAGAACCTAATAAAAAGCCTTTGAAGCTCAAACTCAATGGTAGAGTTTCTTGATTATTATTATTTTCTTAAAATGCTATGTGACTGCAATACCAAAATTAGAAACACTCTTACTCTGTTATCCCATGGCTATAGAAGTGTAATTTAACGCCTGTTTATGATCTGAAGTTTTAAAATTTGCCTTAAGAAAGAGAAAGTGGATACATCTTAAATAAACTTCAGATGTTCAGAAAAATCTATGCCGAAATGAAAAACAAATATCGACATGCATAGCTTTCATTTTGCAGCTCATGTGCTGAAGTCATTCGGTTAGTGCTGTAATCTTTTGCCTTTTTGACACACAGATGTGACAGTGTGTTAGATATTTCTAGTGCACTCAGAGGGATCACATCACTTCTCAGCTGTCTGTCAGATTCTGGTCACAGATTTGCAGGATCAAACATCCCACTTTTTTTTTTTACTCAGTTGAATATTTAGCACAGATGTAAAGATGTCACACATGAACAAGTCTATCACTCAAAGAGATAAAGTGTGTGTGACAAAGTGAGTTTTGGGTTGAGTTAACTGAATTCCAATAAAAATAGACAATAAATATCTTTTATTACTAAATTAATATGTTAATTAAATTCTGGTCAGAAGTTTACATGCGCTCAACATTGGCATGGATGTTTTTATTTTTTTTTTATTTTGAGCAGTTAATGATTTATTTAAACAAGTCATTTTCCTTGGTGGTCTGTAAGTACAACATCTATCTTAATGATTTCTAAAATCAAAATATGATTACACAAGTTTGGTTTTCTGGTAATTTTCGTTAATTTATTATTAACCATTCATACAGGCACAAATTTATACATGCACCCCTATTAATATTTGGTTAAATGTCCCTTTGTAAATAGAACCTATAACTCTGGCTGGACATTTCAAGCCTCTCTTTTGGAGAATTTGTAAATTTAATTTAAGATGCTCAGACTAGGGAGACCAAACCAAGATTGCAATCAGTGCCATTCCAGAAGCTTAATGTTATCATACTTTTATCATTCCACAAACCAGTTTTGAGTTAGTTTATCCTGCTACAACAATACTTGTATACATTTTACAGCCTTCTGACTCAAACTATTTATAAACTCTTAAATGATGAGAAATTGCTTAGGATGTTTGAGGAATAATAAAGGTGTAGGGCTACAGTTAAAACATGCTCACAATTAGGTGTTCCACCAAGAAAATGTCCCCAAACACACATAAAAAATTTGTTTTGGAATGGACAAAGCACATTTATATTAAGTTGCTGAAATACCAGTCTCTGCCAGGACACTTACCAATTTGAATAAACTATATTAGTTTAGTAGAGCGGATACATTTCTAGGCGCTATTTTGCCAGGAAGTTTTTGAAAATTGTGAACACTCCCCGCAACTTGCTAAGGCCAGATGACCAAATATCGGTGGTGGTGCATGCATGCGTTAGAGCCTATATGTATCATTTTGACACTGTGGATTACATAATATCTGAAATAAATTCAGACTGGTGCAGTGTGGCCTTATTTTTAAAATTCATTAAAGTTGTATGTTGCATTATCAGTTCACCCCCAAAAATGGTTTGAATACATAACTGAATCTTCATATGAATGTAAAATTCATGCTGATAAGTCAACATAACCTTTGGATTGGACTGCACTTCAATTACAATTCTTAATCACCTTAATGTAACAATAAACAGAGGTTCAAAAGGGGATTTTATTTGTCTGCTCTCCTTATCTGATAAATTGCCACCTAATAACAAAATATGCTGAATCTCCAAAGAGAAATACACCTGAATGTCAACTAAATACATATTCACAAATGTAATAACATTTCATATAATCCAGCTGCCAAGACACCAAATCTGCCTGCTCTGCAGATCAGCCTGAATTTCAGCAGTTTTAAATGTTGTTTTTTTTTGCTTTGTTTTGTGTGTGCACTGACAACAGAACTGCTACGAGAAGGAAGCAGTGCTGAGACCTGAAAACAACCAGGTCATCAATCTCACCACACGCTACACCTGGTCAGGATGTGTGGTAAGAACATAGAAATACTGTACATATATGCACTTTTATGCTGACTATGGAACTGAAATGTTTTAAAAACATAGAAAACAAGTGTTATATTCCATGAGTTGTTCTTGATTTTGTAAATTAAGTTAACCTCTGACACCTCTCTTTTATTATGAGGCAGTTAAACACATTTTCACCTTTTCTATTATATGTTCTTTTTAATTGTTAAACAACATTTAAGTAAGTAAAATAGGAAAATAATAAACTGAGACTGAGATCCAGAAGAGGTGAGAGTTAAGGGTCCATTATGTGTTATCATAACATTCCACTAATTTACATATTTCCATTGTTGATCTTCTGCCTCGTAATTCATTTTTTTTACTATTCTCGTTTTTCAACAACCTCATTGTTTATTACATTCAGAGGTGTGAGTGCCAGGGTGATTTGGTTCATGGATCTTTTTGCAGCATTTTAGTTTATATATCAGGGTGTTGAATGCGCTTGTATCTTGATATCTCCGGTTCTTACTCTAATGTAACGAGTCGGCCTGTCTCTAAGGTAAAAATGTGCCGCCCTGTTTGGAATAAGAACATCCTTTTTGCATCACTGGATGCTCTGCATTTCTTTCCTCCTCCCAGGTGGAGGACGACGGCATCGAGGAGGTTCTGAGCTGCGTGGGTGGTCGCAGTTTCCGCTCAGTGAGGGAGAGGTGGTGGTACATCGCTCTCAGCAAGTGTGGGGTAAATAAGTGCTGACCTCTGACCCCTGTTTTAACAACAGTGGGCTTACTGCCTGGCGGTGGATACGGTGATGCACAGACTGGGAAGGCTCTTGTGGAAGAAGTCCACCCATGTATTCACTAAGTTTTCTTATTCTGTTCAGAGAAACTAAAGTCATAATCAGTCATTATTTTATGTATATGTACATCTGAAAGCACATTCCATAGGATAACAACCAGTTATCTTTTTCAATTATTTAACTGTGCAATCTCATTTATAAAAATTCAGTTTTTTTTCTAGCTTAAGAGTGAGTATGAAATTGTTTAGACCTTTATAATTGGACAAGCTCAGGCAAAAATATATTCAGCATATTCCCAAAAAGCCTTATAAAACCTTGATTTTTTTCTATACTTCCTCCATATGAATCTTAAATAGGCTTCAGCATAGTTCTTGCCCCAGTAAATCTGTTCCCATTTGAGCAAATGGCAAGCTAAATTTTAAATAGTGAAACTAATCTAAACTGACCAAAAGCAGCCAGGAAGGGTAACCCAGTGGCTTTCAGTGACTATCTACTAAATTTCTAACTGACAGATGGATGCTTTTAGAAACTGTTCTATTACAAACAGCCATAACTCACCTCAATAAAATGTGGCTTACAATCACAATCTGTCAAAATGACTGATGGCCTTCAGATTTTTCCGTCGCCATTTTAAAAAACGGTCAAAAACAGAAAATATTTGGTTAATGCGGCCCCTAGCTTACAGTAATAATGTCCTTTGCAAGAATTTTAATACTACTGACTTCTTTAAAGTCAATCAAATTCACATTACATAATTCCTGCTGCTAGTTTTTGTTCCAGCTTGAACTGGAACTTTAACACATTAATTTTAATTAAATAATTATAGAAAAAAATAACCCTTACAAACAAATATACGTACTTAATTGCACCACTGGCAAAATTGTTGTTTAAATCAATATCAGGTGACCCAGTGCAGAATCATCTATGCATTGTTTTTATGATTGTGTACAGCACTTTGGTCCTGTCGGTATATAAAGTGCTTTATAAATAAAGTTGGTATTGTATAGTATGGTATGAGCGCAAAACGTAAGCTACGAAGCACACTCCAGAGTCTTCCCACCCTTTCATGTTTAACCAGTGCCTCGCACATCAAACAGCAACATTAAGTGCTTCTAGCAGCACCGTTTAACAAAAGCACTATATGGTTAAACAGCGCTAACATGAGAGTAGAGGATGTCTGTGGTGGCATGAGACGTCCTGACAAGGTGAGAGGACAAACAGCTTGCACTCTGTGTTGCCATGTCAGAAGTTTCTCCTAAAAGATTTTCTGTTTTTAACTTTATTTGTACCTTATCTCTCATCTATGAAACACTCAGACTGGGTGATGAGGCATGCTAGGGAAAATACATTTCACATAAAGTATAGGATGCAAAGTAACACTGACACTAAAATGCATTTACTGTAATGACTGTGTCAAGTCAAATAGCTGTTATGGAAAGGCCTGTAAAATTAAATTTACTCTTTGTAATTTCTTTAACCAACTGAGGAAAATGTTCATTTTTTTGGTTTAGTTCCTTATTCATTCTGTTTATGGGGCATTTTAGTTTTGTTACTTCTATAAGAATTTTCCTTTGGTTTTATTGTGTCTTTGTATCTCTGTTCTTATCATGTTTCATTTCCATTCTTAGCCACCTCCACCTTAATCAGCTTCATTTTGTCCACCTGCTTTATGCCTATCAGTCACACTGCTTTCACAGTGACAGAAAATGTAGCTTTTTGAATTCCTTTCCCGTGTAGCAGAGAAGGAGTCTGCTTTGCAAGCCTGCCAGGGCCGCAGTCGCCACCTACAGGTTGATGATTCCTCGTCCGGGGACAGGCCTGCTTTAGCACCGCTCGTCTCCTTCACTCCAGCATGATGCAACGGTGGTGCCCATGCCTTTACGTACTGCTGCTATGTCACCCATGCCACAGCTTCTCATTGCACCCCTTCAACATCCCACAGCAGCGGTATCCACGTCTGCTCCCCTCGCTACACACCACAGATGCCACCACTGTGAAACCACATCTGCTCTCGTTCCGGGGGGTCTGGCCTCCGAATACCGAAGCCGGCACCATGCTTCTAGAGCGCTGCTGAGGAGCCCGTACCGTGTCTCCAGTGCACTGCTGATGACCCCGCTCTTTTGTCCTCAGCTCATGCCACTGAGGGTCAGCCCAACGCTTCGGCTCAAGTCACCAAGTGTCCAGAACAACGTAGTCTGCGACGAGGTGACGGCCTGGCGACAGGCCATCATTGGGCTTCAGCTCCAGTCTTAGGAGGGTAGATCAAGTTCTCAGAGAGGATCGAGAACGGCCTTCCTCATGTGCCTGTTCCAGGGTTCTGGAATGTAGGTGCCCATGTGGTCTTGCGTCCAGTCCATGTTCCTGAATTCTGCGACAAGGGTGTCCTTGTGGACTTGTCCACATCTCCAGAGTCTCGTCAAAGGTTCTCCAGGCCTGGACTTCATCCTTCAGAGCCTCGTCGAGGGTTCTTCAGGCTTCCACGCTGCCCTCCTAGGTTGTCTTCTGGGTTCCACCGTGGTTCCAAGCCTTTAAGGTCCCACCGTGGCTCCAAGCCTTCATGGTCCCACCATGGTTCTAAGCCCTTAAGGTTTCTTTGTGTGGTTCCCACTTCCTGAGCTCCTTTGTGGTTTCCTGACTCTAGAGCTCCTTTGTGGGATCAAGTCACCGAAGCCCTGAACTCTATTGCTTCACAGGACAACCTCTGGGTCTCCTACCTAGGCTTAATGCCCACATGGGACAACTTCCAGATCTCCCGCCTAAACTCTTTGCCTGCACGGGACGACCTCCAGGTCGCCCTCCTTAACTCTGGTGTTTGTCTAGAAGTTTTCCTAGATTCAACTGGAAAAATGGGAACAAATAGGTTTTTGTAACAGGCTTTTAAGGCCTGAGCGTAAAGGGGCTTAACAAACAAACACCTTTATCTTAAAACGGTCAGTTTCTTCACTAAAAATTTGTGAAAAAACGTCTTTCAGAAATCCCGAAGATGTCTTGCTCAAAACTACTTTTTGCAAGAAATTCTATAGTGTTCCCTAGAAGCAAAATATAAAAACAAGGAATGGCCCAAGACTTTTGCACAATATTATAGCAAGCTTTTCGTCTCTGAATATATTACAACTGTTGTTACATCTAGATCCTTATGTGTGTTGCTTTACTCTCCTGTAAAGCACATTGCTTCCTGTTGCAGAGTACAGTGAATCTTAATGTTCAACTGCGGCTAAACTGCTGAGCAGACCCTCCGATGCCTACTCTGTAGACTATTGATTGGCTTCTCTAAGAACTGTGGATCTTTGTTTTGTTTTTAATTGGAATTAATGTTGTGCAGAGAAAAAGGAAACAAAGTAGTAAAGTGTTTCGTTGATGTACATCTGTTCCTGGGTTTTTCATAGTTTTTATAGAAATAACGACCTTAGATGATAGTAGAGAAAGCCTTCAGTGAAAGACAGGAAGTTTGTGTTTTTTTGCTGTTCTGTTGTTTGTGTTTTTGTGGTTTTATGTAAAAAAGTGACATTCTGCCCATATCACAGTTTGCTGGCTTCTGACTTATTGTTATACTGGTGTCATGCACCAAATTGCTTGTGTAATAGAATGTGAGAACTCATGCCCTTGAATTATTTTTTGGAAGGTTGTTTTTGAACATGCTGGCAGAGAAGGTGAATGATTAGAATAGATGCTGCCTGCACAGTGCGGTTTAGTGTCACGCCAGCGTATGCTGCAAGACACACTGCCTAATGCTGCTGGATTTCAGTATAAAAGCTAATCTCAGCCCCCATAGACATATGCGTCCCGTGGCCAATTTCCACCCCTCGTCTCACTCCGTTTGCCTTCTCGCTTCCGTTCGGCCCGTTCGTCTTCATCTTCTCTCCTGCTGTCGCTCACCATCTTTGGCAATGTCCCGCTCTCTTTCAACTCTCCGACACTAAGATGTGACACACTCCGCAACATTTCATGTCTGTTTACCTCTGCATTTCTTCTTTTTTCCTCCCCATCAGCAAGGCCTAATTGCGCTTTTCCTTCACAACTCCCTTTCTTACCTGTCTCATTTCTTTACCTTTTACCCATCTGATGCATTTTCTTTGACACTTTCACATTTTTTCCCCTTTGAATTTTTATTTCAGTGTTATCTAGCTATACTTTCATGTGCTTTCTTTCTCAGGGTAGTGGGTTTTAATCCATATCAGGCAACCCTACAAGGGTGTGAAGAGCAGAAGAGGTCGATTTGCCCTCAGTGTCCTTGCTTGCATGAAACTGTAAAGTGTGAGGCTGATCTCCTCTAATTATTTCCAGTGCTTTCCACTTGAATAGTAGGAAATGTTGAGGACACAAATTATTAACCCTATAACTGCAAATGTATCATGCAAATATTTTTCCAGTATTTCTATTTTATTTAAAAAAAATCTCAATAAAAATGCAAATACATGGAATAAACTGTAATAGGGATTTAAACATGGTAAAAGTAATAAATTCTGTTTATATGTGCCTTGTGTTTTTGTAATATAAGCAGAATTGCTGGTTTTGTTTATGATAGATAAAAGTCTTGGGTTGAAACAAAATGTTTCACTTTTTTGTTGTTTGTTTTGTTAAAAACAACCATTAAACAGTAGATTTGTAAAATAAATTAATGTTCCAAACTTCTTTCAGGCTGTATTGATTAATTCATCAGGGAAAGTAAACAACCCTAATAGAAATAAAACCCAGGAAAGCACCAATTACAGATATATTTCCTTTAAACTTGCAAGTCCTTTTTACTGAATTTTACTCAAAGGTTAAAAAGGACCCCTTTTTGTAAATGTGTTTTGATGAATTACATTGTTTGCACAATAAATAAATTAGATCATTTTTATTTCGAAATATCCAAATTCCAGTGCAGCTCAGCTATTTGCACAATGTTTGATTTTCTGGTCTTTCAAACTGAAATCCAGGAAAAACTTTTGAAATGCTGCTGTCGGCATCAGCTGGTCTAAACCATTGTAGGGAACCAAAAATGAGCTGAAACCAGAGCAGCTGTTAATTTGTTCAAATTTAGGAAAAAATATGTCCATAATTTCACAGCTGCCAACTTGGCTAATTCACTCGTCTTTATAGATAGATAGAGATTGTCATAAAAAGCTGCCACAGCTGCTGCAACACAATTGTAGGCTATATGTCACACAAAGACTTCCAACACTGTCATACAGGAGAGCATCGTTCCTCTGTGCCAGATGGTGAGCCAGTTTGGACTTGAAACGCTGTGTTCAGGATCGTAATAAATAAGAAATAAATACAGGAGTAGTTGACACTGTTACAAGCCTTCTAAGAGATTTATTTAACCATTCAGGAAATCAAGAGACGCTAAACAGGCTCTTTCAGCGCATGAAAACAAAGAAAGCTGGAGGACCTGATAACGTCTCCCCATCATGCCTGAAAGCCTGTGCAAATCAACTTGCTCCGATCTTCAACAAGTCACTGGAGAAATGTGAGATCCCCTCCTGCCTCAAACGATCCACCATCATCCCGGTGCCCAAGAAACCCACCATCCTAGGATTAAATGACTACAGGCCTGTAGCCCTGACGTCTGTGGTCATGAAGTCCTTTGAGCGGCTGGTGTTGAAGCACCTGAAAGATATCATAGGCCCCCTGCTGGACCCCCTGCAATTTGCTTACCAAGCAAACAGGTCGGCAGATGATGCTGTTAACTTAGGTCTACACTTCATCCTGCAACACCTCGACCACCCAGGGACGTACGCCAGGATCCTGTTTG
>JAHUTJ010042605.1:0-17666 GCA_036250325.1 Characodon lateralis | reverse complement strand
CAAAACTGTGCTCTTACCCTGCTAATTGAACCTTCACACTCTGCTCTTACTGGTGCAATGTGCAATCAATGAAGACTGGCTACCAGGCTGGTCCAGTTTAGCCATGAAACCTCCCACACTAAAATGATAGGTGTTTCAGTTTCATTGTCCAACCCCTGTATATATATATATATATATATATATATAAGAACATAAGAACATTGCCAACACCCTGAAACTGAGATGCAGCATGGTGGCCAAGACCATACAGCAGTTTAACAACACAAGTTTCTCTGAGAACAGGCTTCGCCATGGTTGACCAAAGAAGTTAAGTGCACATGCTAAGTGTCATATCCAGAGGTTGTCTTTTGAAAATAATGATATGAGTGGTGCCAGCATTGCTGCAGAGGTTAAAGGGGTGGGGAGTGGTCAGCCTGTCAGTGCTCGGACCATATGCCACTCACTGCATAAAATTGGTCTGCATGGCTGTCATCCTAGAAAGAAGCCTTTTCTAAAGATGATGCACATGAAAGTCGGCAAACAGTTGATCGAATAAAGCATGCAGGTATAACATGCTGGTACAAATTGGTAAATGTATTTCACCTAGAGCTGTAAGCTAAACTATAGAATTATGTTATGATGTCAAGCGTGTGTGGCTGCAACCAGGTAAAGAGTACAGAGACAAGTGAGTCTTGCCTGCAGTCAAGCAAGGCAGTGTGAGCGTCATGGTTTGGGGGTGCATGCGTGCTGTCAGCTGTGGAGAGCTACAGTTACTGATTTAAAAATGTATTACGTTTTATGTTGTTTTCAAAAGTCCCAAATTAATATCATATTTCCAGCTGTATTGCTGTGTGTAAATTTCTGACTAAGGATGCAGTCCTTATCTGAAATGTTTAGAATCTCAGTGCCAACTAGCAGTTCTCATGAATTTCAGGGCTTCAGTAGCCTTGTATAGGTACTTGTCATTTAGAACTAATACAAATGTTAAAAGCAGTTCCCACTAAAATACAAGCAACTGTGCCTGACATTCACTGAAGTAAATTAATTTCTAGAGCAAAACTAATCAACCTAATAAAGTCTAAGCAACAAAGAGCCAAAAAACATTGAACTCATCTTTTCCATCAGTTATTATATAAAGGTTTAAAGCATTTAATTAGAAAGGTTTATGTGGGGTCCGAGTGCATCACTGTTATTAGGGGTTAGCCTCTTAATATGAGGTTGAGTGGAAGGAATTTATTTTTCAAAGATTTTAACCACACTAAATTGCTCCAGGCTAAGTAATGGGACATTTTAAAGTTGTAATAATTTGCACTCTTGAAAAAGTCACTTTAAAGTACACTTGCTCCCATCAGTTTCTTCAAAAAGAACTCTGTAATCATTCTTAAAGGTACCAGAGTCAAAAAATATATATATTTTACACACAGTTGTCTTCTGCAAAAATGTTTTAATTTGTTTGTGTGTCCACTTGGATCTTCCTGCTGAGACAGTGGGATCAGACAGAGCCATTTACTATTCTGGCTTGACTATCCAGCACAGTAGTTGTAAATTCAAAAGTGAAAGCACTCTGTGTCATTGTAATGGTCCATAATAATACTGTACACTATATGGTAGTTAAATACCTCTATTAGTAGGAGTAGCTGTTCTAAAGAGCTGACAGAAGTAAATATCACGGTTAGGTGTTTTAAGCCAAAATATTGCAAAGGCTTTCTTAGCAGAGTTTATTTTACCAATATACCAAACTCAGGGTAGAACTTTCTCCAGTTGTGTGTAAAGTAAAACTCCTACATATAATTTTGCTGCAAGCTGTAAAATAGACAGGAGACAGCTGATCTGATACACCAGTGAGTGATTTTAGCCATTTTAACTGGAATAAATGTAGAGGTGTCCTACCTTATTCCTAACCAGAAATTTCACATTTCACATAATATTTTAAATATTATTTTCATCCGTTTTCACTGGTTATTTACAATCATATTCCATTGATTAGAATATTATTAAAAAGTTTATTTATTTCATTAACTCACTTCACTTAATGGAACGCATTATATAGATTAATTGCACAGAGACTGATGCTCTCAAAACTCCATTTTTTTGCTATGATGATTTTCTGTTCATTTTCAAAAGGTACTTCTAATCAGACAAACGAATACAATAGAATACATGTTCTATTTTTTTGAATATGACTGTATATTGAATTTTCCAGTTTGGTTAACATTGATATTAAATATCCATATGCCCTTAACCACCTGATCAATGGCTACTTTTGCTTTTGTTCACCCAAAAATCAACTGCAATGGAATAAGTAATGTATACAAAAATTACATTAGAAATGAATAAGGCATGCCAGTATAACATGTTGGTACAAACTGGTAAAGGCATTTCATTCACAGCTGCGATATAAACTACAGAATTATGTGATGATGCTTTGGCAGCAGGAAAAAGTTACATAATTTTCTTTCTAAGTTAGTTTTAATAGCCTAACACAATAAAACTATTGTATTTTTGCTCAGTACAATAGTTTTGTAGGATAAAATGTCAGTGATGACAATATTCAGATAGTTTTGGATTCTCCAGTCTCTGTGCAATATATAAAAAACACTGAATGCTGCCATAACTTGGCGTTCAAGCTGTGGCACAAAGTTCACTTTGTTCCCAAAGAAATAAACAAGGATAAAACATAATTGGTAGCTCTAAGGGTTATGAGTAATAATGCAGAGATGAACCTTGCTGTTTTCTGCTGCCATGGATACAAAAAGATTTCTTTATCAGCCACTATTTTCTAGAAACAAAGACACATACATCTATTTTCTCTACACCATGCTTTTAGATCAAGCATGCTGACAGTTTGTCAAATAAAAAGCTTTCAAAGCTCCTATTTAGTGGCATTTTCCAATGAGCTGTCTTTTATTTCGTCAAGGTAGAAAAGATAACGAAATAGAAAAGGTAAGAAGGGAAAAATATCACTCAGAATTAGCGTGCAACCACTGTCAACTTTTGTCTGATGTATGCAGTGGCACAAGTTAGCCAGGCTTTTCAAAATGTTGGGGCATTGGCTTAACTCAAAGACCCATTTTTTTGTCCTGCTCTGCTTTCATTGTGGAAGGCTCTCATTCTTCATCGCTGCCTCACTATTCAAGAGTCGACTTCACCCCTGCAGGGAGCTTGGTGGGTCAAGAAGTCATGCTGCTGAGTGACAAATAGTGGCTCTCTGCAGCTGCTCCACCCACCAGGAGAGGAGAGAGTTGTGTGGGTGTTGGGGAGGTGGAGGGAGATAGCATGCATATTATTTTGGTTCATTGTTTCTAAGAAGGAAAAAGCTAAAACTAGATTGAAGAGCAGAGACAGGTTAAACAAACAGAGCTACTGGTTTTTTGCACTGGGCTAGCTGGGACGGCTTTCACAGAGGGAATCTCTTTTTCTCCCCCGATTCAGAAGAGAAACCAATTGCCATAACAGATCCCATATACTGCTTTACTCTGTCAGCAGCAAGCTCTTTAAACCTCCAGTGACAGAAACAATTTAAGTCATCTGTCCATATGAGAACGAAAACGCGTTTCCCCATGACCAATGCTATATTTGATTCTTTTAACCTAATATTTACTCAGATTTATTACAATCAACCTCCCTGCCTGTTTACCCTTTTCTCAGAGGTGCCTCATTCCTATTGGCTGGACATGAAAATAAGCAACAGAAAATAAGCATAGAGGTGCAACTAAAAACGTCTTTATTTTTATAGCACTTTATGACAAACACATGACGCACATAAGAGCTGCAGAACAAGAACAATAAAAGTAAATACACAACTCAAAAAAATAGGAACACTTAAACAACACAATATATCTCCAAGTAAATCAAACTTCTGTGAAATCAAACTGTCCACTTAGGAAGCAACACTGATTGACAATCAATTTCACATGTTGTNAGGTGGGGACCACAGACCACTTCTCAGTACCTATGCTTTCTGGCTGATGTTTTGGTCACTTTTGAATGTTGGTGGTGCTTTCACACTTGTGGTAGCATGAGACGGACTCTACAACCCACACAAGTGGTTCCTCCTAATGCAGGGCAATGCTAGACCTCATGTGGCTGCAGTGTGTCAGCAGTTGCTGCAAGATGAAGACATTGAAGCTATAGACTGGCCCGCCCGTTCCCCAGACCTGAATCCGATTGAGCAGATCTAGGACATCATGTCTCGCTTCAACCACCAACGTCACGTCGCACCACAGACTGTCCAGGACTTGGCGGATGCTTTAGTACAGACCTGGACTAAAACATCCTCAGGAGACCATCCGCCGTCTCATCAGGAGCATGCCCAGGCGTTGTAGCGAGGTCATACAGGCACGTGGAGGCCACACACAATACTGAGCCTCATTTTGACTTGTTTTAAGGACATTACATCAAAGTTGGATCAGCCTGTAGTGTGTTTTTCCACTTTAATTTTGTGTGTGACTCCAAATCCAGGCCTCCATTGGTTAATAAATTTGATTTCCATTGATGATTTTTGTCTGATTTTGTTGTCATCACATTCAACTTGTACAGAACAAAGTATTCAATGAGAATATTTCATTCATTCAGATCTAGGATGTGTTATTTGAGTGTTCCTTTTATTTTTTGAGCAGTGTATGTCAAAGAGCAGTACAAACAACCAAAAAGGACTTAATAAGCCAAATGCAAAAAAGAAATGTAGTACAATGAAAAGGAATGCAGTAATAAAAATTACAATGTCAAACTCTTTGATTCAAAGGCCAACGAATAAAGTTGATGCTTGAAAGGAATCTTGCTTTAAAGGAATCATAGTCTCTAGACTATGAGATAGTCTCCAGACTCGACAATGGATTGGTGAAGCATTCCAAGGCAGAGGATTTGTTTTTCCCCGAGTGCCTGTGCCGCTCTCTGATGGAATGGTGCCCTGGGATTGGCAATATTATATATATTTACAGTGCTGTGCAAACGTTTTAGGCAGGTGTGAACAAAAGCTGTAAACAAAGAATGCTTTCAAAAATGGAAGTATTAATCATTTATTTTTATCAATCAACTAAATACAGTGAATGAACAAAAGAGAAATCTAAATTAAATCAATGTTTGGTGTGACCAGCCTTTGCCTTCAAAACCGCATCAATTCTTCTAGGTAGACTTGCACACAGTTTTTGAAGGAACTCGGCTGGTAGGTTGTTCCAAACATCTTGGAGAACTAACCACAGATCTTCTGTGGATGTAGGCTTTCTCACATCCTTCTGTCTCTTCATACAATCATTCAATCCTTCACACAATGATGTTGCGATCAGGGCTCTGTGGGGGCCATACCATCACTTCCAGTAAGTGTTGTTCTTTACTTTTTTACCTTTACAAGCCAGACTACTGGTGTTTGTAACTATCCAAGGTTTGAGAAAATAATGTTTATTTTTCACAGGTTCGGTTACAGTTGCTTGTAAAACACTTGCAACATTGTTTAAAAACGGAGATATAAAAGTAAAACAGTATGTGCAAAATGGAAAGTGGTGATGTCAACAATGCCGTCACTACTTGGCTTTTTCTGTGAGGGAGGATTGTTGTGTGTTGAAGAAGAAACAGATGTGGCACTGAACTCCCTCTGTTTAGTATGTTTGGAGTTTAACTTTGAAACAGTGGAGCCTTATATTAGACATCAGCTATTTCCCTTATTGGGACAAAATACAAGTCACTGACCTAACCTCAGTGCCCTGCTAGAAACCATTGATTCTGCAGCTGTAATCATTTTCCAGTGAAGGTACCTACAAATTAAGATCTTTCAGGTCTTTGTCCTTTTTTAAACCCAGAAAAGTATGTTGAAAATCTGACTTTTCTCATCCATAAGTCCTGTCCAAAGTTGGTCCAAACACAGATATCAAATGTTGTATTTACAGTACAGACCAAAATTTTGGACACGCCTTCTCATTCCAAGTTTTCTTTATTTTTATGACTATGAATATTGTAGTGTCACACTGAAGGCATCAAAACTATGAATTAACACATGTGGAATTATATACTGAACAAAAAAGTGTGAAACAACTGAAAATATGTCTTATATTCTAGGTTCTTCAAAGTAGCCACCTTTTGCTTTGATTACTGCTCCACACACTCTTGGCATTCTGTTGATGAGCTTCAAGAGGTAGTCACCTGAAATGGTTTTCACTTCACAGGTGTGCCTTGTCAGGTTTAATAAGTGGGATTTCAAGCCTGGTGGCTACTTTGAAGAACCTAGAATATAAGACATATTTTCAGTTGTTTCACACTTTTTTGTTCAGTATATAATTCCACATGTGTTAATTCATAGTTTTGATGCCTTCAGTGTGAAGCTACAATATTCGTTGTCATGAAAATAAAGAAAACTCTTTGAATGGAAAGGTGTGTCCAAACCTTTGGTCTGTACTGTATATGTGTCAGGGAAACAGTGATTAGTCTTGTAGAAATATCAGCATACCTTATTTTCTATGCTTGTTAAGAAATGATAAATGACCTGCACTTAAGCCACTTTATCAAGTCCAAGGATCCAAAAGCGCAAAGAAATATAGAAAAAGTTCAAATTACCCAATTGACATAAATCTACTTTAATATATTATAAACATATATTAATTAGAAAAAATTATAAGATTTTTGATGATGTATTGCCATAGCACAAACAACAAATACACGACATGGTATATAGTTTTTATAAAAACGCTTCCATTAGGTGCACTGATCTGATGACTAGTCTGATTCTAAATGTCTAAAAGAAAACTACTACACTTCTTTTGCACTTTGTATGTTGAGAAAAAAACAAAATTAATGACATTCTAACAGATAAAATATTTCACATTGAAAAATATTTGATATTTGTATACAATTTTCAGATTAACCATAATAAACTTACTGTGCAGATTACATCTGAAGACATTCATATAGACATGTTTATTGGTTACTGGGCGTCATAAATGTTAACCAAGAAGAAGTTATTTTTTCTTGGATTAGTGTGCATATTTGCAAGTGCAGGTCCTAACTTCTCTACAAGAGCCTTCTAAAATGTCTCCCTCCTCCCTTCTCCACAGAAACAACTGTGACACCCTACCACGTTAGAAATGTAGGCTTCAGTACCAAGAATGAGGGGCAAGGGGATGTAGGACACAAGGAAGGATAGAAAGGAAGAAAGAACTTAAAGAAGAAATGGTGGTTGGACACAAGAACAGAAGAGAGGTTGGACACAATGATGAAAGGACAGAAAGGAGGAAAAATATAAGAAAAATAAGTAAGGGCCCAACGAAAATAGGAGGAAAGGAGGGACAAAAAAGAGAGAGGGAGGAAGAATACAATAAATGTAAGGGAGGATACAAGAAAGGAAGTCAAGAAGGAAGGACATAAGGTAGTAAGCTCAGAATGTTTAAAAAATGTTATAGGTAATAAAGTCTGGAAATACAAATGTATATATTTCCAAACTTACTGTCTTTCTTTATACTTGTCCAGACTTTGTAAATACTGAAATCAAAATTCACACTTTTCTAGAATATTAAGGAACCCTGTTTTATGGATAAAAGCTAAAAAAGCAAATACCCTACCTTAACATCAACATGGGCCATCAGGACTGCAAAGTTGGTGAGATGGGTGCAAGAACAGGTGGTGTGTGTCCTATTGGTGCTCAGCAAGCGGCAGTCCTGCGTCGACCAGTAACCGGTCATGGTGCGCTTGGAGTAGCTCCAGAACGAGCAGTTGGGGTTGAAGTTTTCCTTAGATTGCTGTTGGAAAAACATTTAAAAAAAAGACTGCATAAGCAGAGTAAAAATTCCCATCTCGCTGTTTGAAACGCAGGTGTCTGAAACTAATCACACCACATTCATGTTTGATTTATTTTGTTTGCACAGTAAAAATCTGCCAAAAAAAGGTTAATTTACCCCCAAAGCAGTCCACATCCATTCTACGTGAATAGCAGGTGCCTTCACTGTCAAAAAGCATCAAGCGGCCTCATGCCTGTTTTTCATTGTGTTTTTTGACCTTTCTCTTTAACTCTCGCTGCATGACAATGGACTGCCCCATTGTTTAATAGGCAGCCCGTGGCAGCCCGTCTGTGCCGGGCTGCCACCCTAATGACAAGCGAGTCTCTCTGTGATCTTGCTCGCCATTTTATAAAAGTCATCCACAACACAAAGGCTTAATAACACAACAAAATGTAAGTGTTGATAAATGGATGCACTAAAAGCCTTTCCCTCTCGAGTCCAATTTCTTTTGCACTGTAGCTGCAGAGACAAAGAAAGTACACCCACCTTTTCTTTAGTGACTCTCAGCACTATCTCCCTTTTTACTGTAAACACTGTGACGATCTGGGGTTTTATTTCCTCCTGGTTTCACTTTTGTTCTTTGGTAATTAGTCTAATAAGATTTATCCTCAGTGAATGCAGGTTCTCCACTGATTGCGTTTACCCTTCACACATTCAGAACCTACTTCACTGCAAGGAGAAAGGATGACCCTCCGTCACCATTAATGTCTTTAATTGGGCCCGTTAAATGGGAAGGCAGGGAAGCGAAACAATAACTAGAGGACACATAATCATCCCAGGAGACCAGCAGACCAAAACCTCATGGTTAAACAGTGAGGCAGCCAGCAGGATACCAAACCACCCCGAGATGCCGCCATATATACTGTACATGAGTTATACTCAATAGGAACATTAATTACATCTAATTTGAGATGGAAGCCAATATTTTATATGAACAACCTGCTCTGCAACAGCGAGCCAATGCATATTAGTACCATTTAACATTCATTTATGGCTTCAATCAAATGCCTAAAGCTATTTCTACCTATTAATGAGCACATTTCTATTATTTTTTTGTCAGACATAATGTTGCCTTTTAAAAGAATTAGGTTAACTCCTATTGATTAAAATTAGCATAGATTACCAAACATTCTGGGCTAAATTCACATACCCAGTGTCAGTTAGTTCAAATTCATTTACCTATATTTTGTTAAATTAAGTCTGCAAAAAAAACCTAAATAAATTTTAGAAAATATGAAGACATCAGTGAATTCCTTTTAATTCAGTGCATTAAAAATGATATATTGGTTATTAAAAGTTTGTTGTGATAAATCCACAACTTCTTAACCCTTGTTTTCATCTGGCTTTTACAATACCACTAAATTTGTGACATATTATACAAACTTAATTTTATTTGTTGCCTGTTGCAAGAAACTATTCTAAACATCTCTCCGTAATAGAGAGGGGTAGGAGTTCTAATTTAGGGGGAACATTAAATCTGAAGACGCATAATATTCTGATGACAAGAAGCTGTTTTCTACATATATTTTAGGCGTAAAATTGTGAAATAGTTTAAGGGTATAATTGAAAACCCAAAAATATCATTTAGTTTGGAAAAAATATGAGGAGGATATGAGAAGGATTCACTGGATTGTTAATTGCAGGATGGATAACTATCACTATTGTAATGAATGGCGTTTGTTGCTGTTGTTTTCTTGGTTTGTTATGTATGTGTTGCTTAATGGGAGTGTGAGCTTGTGTTTAGTTAATAATGTATGATGGTTTTTTATGTCGTATTAATAATTAATTGGACATTTAATAAATAGTACTAAAGGGGTGTGTGGTAAATAAGTGTACATACTTGTATCTCATTATTTTTTTTCTCTTTGTATTAATTGATGAATTTGATGTTGGAAATACTCAATCAAAAACGCAGCCCTCAATAAGGTCATGTGTAATGAGATACATTATTTTCTGGAAAAACAATAACAAAACTGTAAAAAAAGTTGTATAACACCTTTGTTGGGCTTTCAAAACGTTGCCTTTGATTGGTTCTATCAAGTGGTGAGCCCTTGATTTGACGGCCCTGTTAATCTTATCAATACCGTATCCAATAAGGTTTAGTTAATAAACTAAGAAATATTTAGAAGTCATGGTTATTAAGTGAAGAAGAACATAAACCCAGTGTATACACAATATCTGCCATATGTATGAACGTTTCTGTGTTCATGACATGTTTTAGTTCTAAAAACAAAACTAGTAGCTCTGTACATTTTCATTTGATGAGCTGGGGAAGGGTTAGCAAAAGGGCAGCTTTGTATTAAAGAGATTTTATATGAGCATGAAAAGACTGAAAAAGAACCCCAACATCAGACCAATAGTAAAATTAGTCTTTGATTTACCAATTTCTTCTAGGGCTGGTGAGTCAGAGCAACAGCTGCTCCCCCTGACATTTTCCCACCATTTAGTTTTAACATCCTTGAGCTATAGTCATTTTAGTCATCATCATCTCTCTGCTCTCTTTTCATTTTTTTGCTGTTGTGTGCCTTCTTTGAACAAACAAAATCTACTGCAGCTCTCTTATGGCTATTCAACATCTCTGATATTTGCTGAAGGCGCTGTTTTTAGACAAAACCGGGATATTTTGGGGAAGGTAGAGTGTGAATAAGAAAATGGAGTCGGGAGGGAGAAGTCATGGCACCGCACGATGACTAAGCAGCCTCCAGTAAGGCTGACTGGAACTGATATTTGATCAGAAGATCAAGCTGGTTTTCAGGCCAATAAACAACAATGTGCCTTCATCGTGAGCAACACCGTTAGTGACAATTTAATATGTGACACCTTCCCATGAATAAGACATTTTCAAATTTACTTATTTTTGCTGTCTTAAGACGGGATTTGCACATTTATGATGCACTTCAGGGGGGAGAGAAAATTATGATGAAAGGTTCTATCAAGAAGGCGCCACAGTAAGTGTGTTCTATGTGTAAACAAATGGGAAGAGACAAAGAGCACATTAAATGCAGCTGCGCTGACATCTAAGTACAAACAAATCCCTCTCCCCTCAGGTCCAAATACACACAGACACACAGATACAGAAAGAGAAAACTTACCTGCAGATGCCTGATGGTAAAAATGACAGGGTCAGACAGAAAGACTTTGTTAGAGTCCTTGTTGATGGCAGCTGTGATAACGGGCGAGTTGACAATCACAGAGTAATTGGTTGCCACAGCTTCGCTGCCCAACTTCATGCTGGCATTCTCCGTGGAAAGATAAACGCCAATGTGTTTGTACAGGACAAACGCTATTCGAATTTCGCCTGCAAGAGAAAAGTTAGGATAAATACTTCATAAAGGATGAACTGCAGCGTGTATTTCTGTACAAGTATTTCCTCAAGATTTCTGTCAGCTTTGTCCCCCTTTAGTAGTAGGAACATGAAGGGATGGTTAGCTCCTTGCAGGGTAGTTCGAAATTGCAAAACTAAAACCGCTTTTGGTCAGAAAACAGTTGCTGTTGCCTTAAGTTTTTTAATTTGCTGCAACTTTGAAAATATATGGAGCGTAGCTAGTGTAAGGTGCAAACTAAAAATAGAGCTCTGGTAAGTCTCTTCTGTCATTTTATAAATTGTACTCTAAGTTTTATAAACAGTACATTCTGATTTGCACTTTCTTATCTCACTCCTGTAAACCGTGATCATTGAAGCATTTCAGGTTAAGCAAAGTTCAAAAGTCAAAATGTTTTGCACTTTCAGAATTCTTAAATCCTTTAACTTTTGCTTGAATGGCTGCATCAGTTCAGTGTGGCATGAAGATCAGATTGTGGCTCTGTTGAGATGTTCAGGAAGTTGAGGTTGCTTTAATAACGTCCTTCAGCTCATCTTCATTGCTGGCTCCGGTGTCTCTCATCTTCCTTATGAATATACTCCACGGATTCTTTATGGTGTTTACGTCGGGCCAGTTCACTGGCAAGTCACGATGATATCATGGTCATTAAACCAGGTATTGGTACTTTTGACAGTGTGCGCAGAAGCCAAGTACTACTGGAAAATGAAATCAGCATCTTCATAAACATGGTCAGGAGAAGGAAGCATGGAGTGCTGACTTTGGAGTTGATGAAACACAGTGGACCAACACCAACAAGTGACACAATCCTCACAATACAGCGTTTTTTTTTTTTTCTTGCTGCTGGTGCATGAATTTCTAGCACATATTTTCCTTCCACTCAACTTTCCATTCATATGCTTAGATACAGCACTCTGGACAACAAATAGTGAATTACCCTCCATGTGGAGCATGTCAAAGACTGTTTTCCTCATGGTTTTGTAGGCAATAACATAATATTTGTACTTTAAATGTATTTTATTATTAGTCTTATGTGAAAAAACAAACAAACAAACAAAAAAAGAATCTATAAATTGTAGTTATAGAGATATGAGTTTACACCACCTCCAGTTGACATTTGTATTTTACAGATTGGAATAACATTAAGACCGAAAAAGAAACAACAGTAGAAAGAACAATTAAAAATGATTCCTCATTAAAACATTTTAAATAAGGAATCGCACAATACTTTTTAAAAAAAGAGCAAAACATTAACATGACAGTAAACATTTCCTAAACTTTAGCCTTCAAAAATGTGTCCAAACCTTACGTAATTGCATTGGCAAAGATATTTCCTTCAAATTTTTCTTGTTAATAATTTTCTTCTCTTTCTGCCCCGTCTCCCCCTCCTGTGATTTTCACTTTTGAGAACAGATATCAAAAAAAGTTCCCATCTCTGATTGAGATCACTCATTCCAATGAAAAGGAAACAATTTGGGTGCTGTAGCGCTGGATGATGGAGGAATGCACACTACCCTGCTGTCCTGATCTACCTGTGCATGGCTGGACATGGACACGGCCCTCCAGCTGAGAGACAGCCAACAAAGCAACGCAGTCAATCCTTATTTAAATGAGCTGGCAGTAACATCTGCAGTAGAAGATGGCTTAAGTATTGTTTTTCGGCTTTAGCTTTTCAACATTTTATGCATTTAGTTCTGTGAACTTTCCTCTAGCTGCACAACAGCAAAAGAGACTTCAGAACACCAGTCTAAGGTCTTGACGTCTTACCATTTCTTCCGTGCTGCTTTAGCGTGTTTGCTGACAGGTGGATTGAGCTGCCTTGCCCTCCAGTTTGCGGGAACTTCAGATCAGGCAAATTCCCATCTGTGCTCATCCTTGCGACCTCCAGCTCTGCACGAAAACAGAACAAACAAGACAAAACTTTGAGGAATCAATACAAGCCTGAGGATACTCTGAAAACACTGAGGTCATAACCTTTCTAATTTGTCTTGTAGATTTCAATGTAAAAAACTGGTATTTTGAAGTAAAACTGGAAGTAAAACTCCCAAAGGTAATCTTGGCAAATATGAGCTGAAACATGCTGTCACATGTTATGTTATTTTGGGCCTTTAACCATGCATTTACTCTATTAAGTCTTAAGTTTAGATAATGATTTAGCTATAATTAAGATTCTAAAAAATAATTTGGTATAATGTCTCTTAGCAAGTTGAACTGTGATCACTTGTTTTTTTTTTTTTTTTTATAGCTATCAACAACCATCTGGCATAAAAGCACCTGGCTGGATATTGGACCACAATTTTTTTCAGAATTGATAGATTAAATTTCAACTGGTAGGTTATCTGGCATGAACCTGGGACTAGAACATAGTCCACACATTTTCAACAGGGTTGAGGCTGGGGCTATTTCAGAAGCTTAATGTTGGTCTCCATTCATTTCAGAATTATAGTGGCAGTATTATGCTGTGGGACTGTTTAGCTGTCAGAGATACAACTGAATTACACAAAACAGAAAGAAAAGAAAAATTACCTTCAAATTTCTCAACTTCATTTTAAATCAGTAGAAGGATGGTTAGAACCAGGACACAAATGTGTGTTCCAGCCAGAAAATGATCCAAAACACACATCAAAAGTGGTTGTGTGGTTGAGGTGCAACCTGCTAAGGTATATTAATACAAATATTGCTGGATGTGTGTGTATATATTTGAGCCTGTATTCACAATTCTCCATTTATGGGTTAGAGAAAATCCACAAACGGCTAGAAAGTGTCACAACTATGCACCCAATTCTTGTTTTAACAAAATATTGAAGTTGGATGTTGCACAATTCCACCCTAAAAAACAATGCAAATAAATTACCGAAAGCCCAAAATCAGTGTTTGTGGTGATAGCCGAATGCAAACCTCTGATAGGACCAGCTTGCATGTTACTCCATCTATATAAGAATATATATACGCCTAGGCAAAAAAAATGTATGCACAAAAGTAGCAATTGGCGAGGTTCAAACACATCTCCAGTTGTGTCATACTTGAAAAAGTCTGCATCTCCCAGGATCATACAGCACATCACTATTCTGAGTGTTGCATCTTTAAAGACCTATCAAGCTTTCAAACTAGACTACAGGGGTTGTTAGTGTCTTTCGTTAGGAAAAGAGACTTTTGAATGCAAAAATGATGCTATCAATACATTAAAAAAGAAGTCCTTTATATCATTTTTCTCATTATGAACCGAGACAGGGACATATATAGGCAGAAGATAAAGAGCAGTCTACACAGCATCCCAACAGCTGTTGTGTCTGTAGCAAGCTCCTAATTTATGGTTCAAAGATTTCCTGTGTCACACAGGAAAGGGAAATGAGTTGCTGATAGTGGTCTAGTTGAAATAAGGAGCCTGTTCTATCAAAGTTATTATATTAAGAACAATTTAATAAAGCTATAGTGTCCGCTTATGTTATGTAGCTGCCAACGATGTGAAGTTTCGGCATCCCTAAACGTCAAAATGCCTGCGAATAAAGTAAAGAAACCAGTGATTCATCTATTGGTAGAAATAACATTAAGAGATAAACATTTTTTTTTATGCCCACTGCATTATTACTCAACATTTGGTCAAGAATTATTAACACTACTGTTGAATAAACACAGTTTAAAGGTGATGCGTCATATTACAGAAAGACTGTAAGACAGACTACTGTTCAAAACAGGTGGAACATATCAAACTTGGTTTTGTCTTTCGGAAGTAGATCAACCAAGAAACCTAGACTCTCGTTTAAGAAATTATAGTACGGCTGTTTTTTGTTTTGTTTTTTTGTTTTAAAGGTATCTGGTACCTATTAGAAAAACAATATTCAACAGAATTCTGACCAGCGGCAGATTTGTAGAGTCCATTTAAAAACCATGTTTACAAAACTGCAAAAGGAAAGCTTCAGATAATCTTTTTCTGATATTCTTTTTGATTTGGATTCATTTTAAAAACATTTAATTTGTGTGTTTTCTACAAAGGACATAACGCCCACAGTGAGTTCCACAAATGTGGTTTAGGCTCATCTAAACACCTTGAGACTGAGACCAAACTTCACACAAAAGCATTTTCTCCAACAGAAGTTCAGGCTTCCTACCTGCTGCATCTACATCATAGTTTACTTTGCGCCTGCCAAGTTCCTCGTTCTGCACACATTTGGCTCTGCATTCAGTCCTGAGTTCTTGAACAATCAGCTTACCAGATTGAGAAAACAGAGACTTTTAAGTTGGGAACCTTATAGAAACCAACTGTTTTAGACAGGTACTAGCACCACAAAAAAAAATAAAATAAAAATTGTGTGAACTAAACCCTACTTTAAAGTCTTAATCCTAACCTTACCCGGGCCTTCAGTTTAAAGTCATAAGGATTAGTGCTTGAAATGGTCGATGAAAAAATGGGACATTCCTTTGACAAGACCCAACTGTTGCTCATTCATTTCACAGTAAAAAAATAAATAAAATTAGGCCCCATAAAATATCCAGTACCTTATTAAGAAATCTTAACATGTCGATATCAAATCTTTTTATTTATCAATGGGAAATAAAGTGATTGACCTGCTAATAAACAAGATATATATATATTTATATATATATATATATTCATCCAATCATCATGCAGAAGCTGAGCACTGAGCGTCAGCCCACTGCCCATAGACCCCTAGAGACGCTGAGCGTCCAATGGGCGGGACAAAGCCCAGCATTTTTGCTTCGCTATTGAACTCACTGTTTAACACTAGAGCCGTCAATTTGACGGTTTTGAGAGTTTGACATGCCATAACTCTGGTTTATTAAACCTCTTATCTTCCTGGCATCCTGACTTTCCCTAAACCTGTGTCTTGTGTATTCCTATGTCTCTATTTTTAAAAAATAACAAAGCAAATAAAATATCAAATTATTTCTACCTCTAACTACCACAGCCGCTAGTTTGACGGCCCTATTATTTACATCGATATTTTTTTTTCCCGCAGCTGAGTATACGTACGAGCGTTGCTTAGCAACCGCCACTCCAGAACGCAGTCTGAGAAGGAGATTGTTAGCATCCTACAAATGGCTTCTAGAAGGATATTTTCTGCTCAAGAGANTCTGCTCAAGAGGCATTGGAAATGCTTCAAAAATTACATGATTGTGATTCTGGGGTCGAGAGGGATTCTGACGGCTCTTGGTCAGCATTCAGTTCCAGTGACAGCGGGTCAGAGGGTGAGCCTCCCCCAACTAAAAAACACGAGTCGTCCCGTTAGCAGGAGGTTGTGGCGCATTATTTCAAGGTAGTAAAAGACTAGCCTATGTAACGATTTTATCATTTTAGGCTATAGTTTATAGATTAGTAAACTAATGATATATAAACTACAGCAACAGTGCCACAATCAGCAGAGATAGGGAGACGAGCCAGGTGCCCAGTGCCCAGCTATAAACCCAGCAATCCAGCTCACTGGCAGGAGAGACACTAAAAAACAAGGTACTAATAATGGAAAAAGAAATAAACAATAAGTTAGGTCATAGATATAGTAGCCCAGTAACAACAATCTATTCTGCGCTTTACAGCGTTTTCATCACAAGACAAGCACACACCTGGGAAGGAGGAGGAGATAGGAAAGGATGGCACTGTGTGGACAATGGTAGGGGAGGAAGAAAGTAGAGGGAGGCGTCAGAGCCAGAACACGTTGACAGAGCGCCAGATCCTTGATGCCCAGACTGCGTTCCTCTGCTTGGAGGACGCCAAAATGCTCATCCACATTCAGGGCTGTGCTGTGGCTGAGGCCTGTAGAGTTTTAGGAGATGATTCCTCCTCGGACATGAGTGTGGATGAGCTGAGGGCATTTTTAGCACTAGTTTATGTCCGTGGAGTGAAAGGGGGGCATAACATGGAGCTGTCCAGCTTTTGGTCAGATTAGTAAAGCTCTTTTTAAAAATTTACCCACTACTCTGTATTGTTTTTCCAGTACTATGTATAAATAATAATAAAACATAATAGGTTTTGATCAAATACTATTATTAATTCTTGTCAAAACCATAATTTTATAGCGTGCAAGAAAACCTTTAGCATTCTGACCAATGTAATGTGATGACGTCATCACCGCCTCACATCCAGAATGCTCGCCGTCAAATTGACGGGCTTGGGATTTCTAGTAGAGTTAGAATTCTGGGAGTTCTAGTGTTAAGAGGAGACTGTGTAAATCAGGCCTTCATGGTAAAATAGCTGCTAGGAGACCACTGCTGAGGACAGGCAACAAGCAGAAGAAGTTTGAGTTCTTTGGTTCCAACCACTTTGTCTTTGTGCGGCGCAGAAGAGGTGAACGGATGGACTCTACATGCCTGGTTCCCACTGTGAAGCATGGAGGAAGAGGTGTGATGGTGTGGGGTTGCTTTGCTGGTGACGCTGTTTGGGATTTATTCAAAATTGAAGGCATACTGAACCAGCATGGCTACCACAGCATCTTGCAGCGGCATGCTATTCCATCCGGTTTCAGTTGGACCATCATTTCTTTTTCAACAGGACAATGACCCCAAACACACCTCCAGGCTGTGTAAGGGCTATTTGACCAAGAAGGAGAGTGATGGGGTGCTGCGCCAGATGACCTGGCCTCCACAGTCA
>JAHUTJ010042604.1:0-17676 GCA_036250325.1 Characodon lateralis | reverse complement strand
CTGAAAAACCCAGAGCAGCCCTGGTAACAGCATGATATGAGTCCTTTAAAGCTGTGTAACAATGGTCCAGTGTGTTTTTGTCTCTGGTGGGACACTTAATATGCTGTCTGTATTTAGGGAGTTCATTGGAGAGGTTTACTCTGTTAAAATCTCCCAGTATTTTTCTCCACGTCTGTAATTAGCTCAGCAAGATGTTTTTTCCGCGGCAGAAGTGCAGCCATGTGGTGGAAAATATGAGCCGATTATTATAAATGAGGAAATCTCTCTCGGTGAATAAAACAGTTTACAGTTTATGGAAAATGACTCCAGATCAGGACTACATGTTTTTCCCAGCACTTTTACATGTCTGCAACAACCTTAATTTATATAAAAGCAGTTTCCGCCTCCTCGCCTCTTCCCCGATAGCTCCGCGCTGTGATCCGCTCTGAACAGCTGAAAGTCCGGCAACAGGAGTGCACAGTCCGGGATGTTTTCACTCAGCCATGTCTCGGTGAAGCAGAGAACCGCTGATCCGCGGAGGTCCGTGTTTTACCGGTGAGAAGAAGCAGCTCGTCCATCTTGTTGTTTAGAGAGCAGACATTTGCAGGTGGATTGAAGGCAGTGGTGTGCGAAGTCCCAAAAGAGGACTCTCTGATGTTGAGAAGTTCCTCTCTACTGAATGAGACCACAGGATTGTGGCCCGACACCACAGAACTGTGGCTCGAAAAACATAAAAACACACAAAATACAAAAACAAAGAGAGAGTGAAGCTCCAAGGCTGCCATCGTCTGCGCCATTCAACTTGAGCCTTAAAAAAATACAAATTTCAAAACATTTAAAAAAAGTAAAGATATTTGCAATTTGAAGGTGTGTTAGATTCTCCACAGATAATTGCCCTATTCCAAAAGTTTCATTGTAATATGTAACAAATATCGCGAACAAAAATCTTGGACCTCTAAGATGTGCATTACTTCTTGCTGACATTTTAGGTTTTCTAAACAAACATCTTTGGAGTTCAGTTCAAAATTTTTCCAACAAATACCTGGATAAATCTGCAGAAAAATGAAATAAATGAAGAAGGATGAAGTTCATTTTAAAATAATAAAGAAAATCTTTGAAAACTAAACTTTTAGTAGAATTTAAGCATGTGAGTATTAAACGCACTTGCAGGGCAAATGAAAAATGAATTGATGTAAAGCATGGAAAATTATTCAACACTATGCATTATTGTGTCCAGGTTAATATCATGTGGCCCTTTTTAATGGCTGGAGCTGCACACAAAGTGTGTGCTCTGCCCACCCCTCACAGTGAATGTAAAGCTACCGACAGCCCCGGGCGAGTCATATGCTAGATTTATGGTCCACATTTGTTTCTGCCCACCACAGCAGAAAGTGACAGAAGCTCCGGCTGCGGTACAGTTAGCCTTCCAAACAAGAGGTAGGGTGAAAATGGATCCCCCCAGGGGGCATTGCTTTATGCATATAAACATCCATTGAGTGTGAGAGAACTGCATTCATATCCATGTAGGAGCCACTACACCTGATATTACCTTTGGATTTCAAACACTTTATCCCTATTTTGTTTCTAAAATTGGCTGGCTGCAGATTTTAAGTGGTGATAGAAACTTTGTGTAAGTAATAAAAACTACATTTATCCCACCATAAAGGTTTTAACCAGTTTTTTACATACAAATAATTTAACCCAGTTTAATTTATATTAGCATCAATCCTTAAGACTGTAATAAAAATTTGCCATATTTCAACTATTAATCAGTCACAGTTTCTGACTAAATAACGGTTAAAAACACTTGAGTCTCAATTTCGGAATTTCAAAGACATATGAAAACAAAGTGGGCAAAATTTCTAATTGGATGGCATATTTCATTCATAAGCTTAGTTTTATAAACTTCAACTGTAAGATGTATTGTTACATATTTATGTCAGTATTTCTAGTGTTAGAGAAATCCTACTGCCCTAGCCCCTTTTCCTCTGTTTGGAATTTAACAATTCCCCTTAGTTAAGGCGATGATGAGCACTTTTTAAACAAAGCTATCAACCTGAGGGAGGATGTACAATTTTGCAAGAGGATGTTTTGTAATGGTCTATAAAATGTGTACTTTTAATCATGTTTTACCAGATTAAGAACATTTATTTAGTAATTTCTACAATTTAGACATAAAAGCAAAAGTATCATTTCAGTTCATAACTTTTCTGTCCCCACAATTTCTGATAGTTTAAATGTAACTTCTGCTTTTTGCTGTTAGCACTGAAGCAGTTAATAACACATAGAGTGACATGGCTGGAATTAGGGACTGCATAGACCTTAGCTAGAAATAGCTGGATTGCCACTTTAATGTTGGGAAAGGGTAACTGCTTTAAAGGGGACATGTCATGCTTTCTTAAATCCTTCCTTTTAACACTGAAATCATTCAGTTGTGGTCTATATAAAGTGGAACTGCAATGCTTTGGTCTGAATTCCATGTAATTGTAGCTCGACAGGCCCCTCTTTTACCCCTGTTCTGAGGTGCATCTGAGGTGCATCTGAGAGCAACTCATTATGGTGTGGTCTCTTTAAATGATGTTGAAGCACGTTACACCTTGCTCATCTCCAGGTAAAGGAAGGTTCCACCCAACCTGTTTGGCTATTTTGATAACAGTGTTGGGACCCCAAGCCATGGGTTACAACATTAAAGGCCAGTAAGAACTTTACTGGAATTTTCAAAATAAATTACAGTAACCTACTCCTAACTCAGCCCAGGAACAGAAGGACAGCGGACTTTCCGTGACATCACTGTTTGAATAAAAACCCTGTGTTTCAACAAACAGACCTCTTCCACACAGGTCCCCAGCGGAGCTGGAAGGAGAAATGTCTCTTGCTAGCAAGCAGACATAACTATTCAATGACACTCTTGATAGTATGACACTCTTGCAGATCACGCAATCATATGCAACAAAGTTAAGTAATGATTTGCTGTTTGAGTATCTAGCATTCATTCATATAAAGGGTGTAACAAGACAAGTTTGATTCCGCTTTTCTTTTGAGGCCTCCCGAAACAGCCCTAATTGAAGCAGATTTCCCCCATGGCCTAGAAAAGAAGGCCGGGACCACATTGCACGCCTTCCTGCGTGTACGTCCAGGTAGCGAGAGCTACCCCACCGCATGGCGGCCACTCATGGAGCCGAACGTGTCTTTGTCGTATGCTTTAGTCGGGCCAGCTAAAAACTTTCCCCACAGCTACAGAGATTAGCTGCAAGCTAACCCTTTGTTTACCCACACTTGGATGTTTCCGTCAACGCCCAGGACAACTCCTCCTCAGCACGGTTCACGTAAGAGGTAGTGTTTGGGCAGAGAAGGTTAGTTTAGAGTTAAATAATCTAAATAATGTTTGTTTAATGACATTTGTTTTGTGTTTTGAGAAACTCAGCTACAGTAAGTGCTAGCAGTGTTCTGTGTTGTGTTTGTAAAGTTAAGACAAACTTTATTTAAAGGGTGTTTTTTAAAAGCAGAAGATCGGCCATAACATGCCACCCACGCTTATGCATTTCCACCCTTTCATTAGTGGTATTTTAAAGATATGTGTTTGATTCTGATGACAAGCTTTAAGTTTCTTTCGTTAGCTCCAACTACTAACGGCTAAGAACACGTGCTCGCCCACTTCATGAGTCATTTACCCAGAAAAGTTGTTAGTTTCCAATCTAAGAAAAAAATATTTCCCTAAATATCATTTTACTAAACGTGATAACTAAACAGCTACAGATCATTTACCCAGAAAGGTTGTTGGTCCTCATTCAAAATATTAAATATTTTAAAAATATTATTTTAACACTTCCTTAGTAATATTTCCTCAAAAATGATTGTACTTGATATGATAACTAATTAAACACCATTAAGACCTATTTATACCAAAGGGGTGGTTCTTATGCAAAATAATATTTCCTTAAATATTATTTTAATAAATAAAGGCAGCTAATTAAACACCATTTAGGATTAGTCATCAAGAAGGTTAGTTTTATTCAGCAAATTATTCTTTAAAATGTTGTTTTATTAAAATAATATTTTATCTGATCTTGCATTGTGAAGGGTTGTCTAAATGTTGCTGATTATTGCCTAAGTAAGTTCCAAGACTAATTTATAAACTTCATTTCCAGATTCTTCAAGATAATCCTTGGTTCTCAAACATAAATAACATTGCATGGTAATATTGCATCACTCTTTTGGTCATGGTTTTCAACCATCTTTTATTCACTTGTTTATATTGTACATAGCCCATTAGTCTTCCTTATTCTTTCACTTTGCTTGGTAGTTTAGTTGGGTTGTTTTATCATAGTAAAGAGTTTGTTGATTGAAATGTGTTTGACTTTGAGTTGACCTATTTTTTGTTAATAAATTCTTGTATTTTAAGAAATTGTGTGAATTCATTCTGCATGTGTACAGAGTTTTGCTGTTCAATAATGCCACAGCTTGGCTCATCTTTTTTAATTTTTTACTTATACTACCACCTTATTGAGAGTTCAAAAAAACTTAATAGGGTATAGAGAAAACTGAATGACCCACACTTATGATCATAAGATGTTGGTCGTGTTAGAATGTCATTTTAAATAAAGAAACTTTCACCAGCGGATCTACATTTCGACCTTCAACTATGGTCATATGCTGTTGGTAAAGATAAAATGATGCTTCAAAAACCTACTCTGGAATGTGCTTACTCTTACGGGGCAGCTGGACTCACCCTTATAGGTATGGTAAGTTCCAGGCTCGAAGAGTCAGTAGAAGTGGTTTGGGCATCTGATAGGGGTGTGTTCTGGACATCTTTCTTGTTAGGATTTTTGGACATGTCCCACAGGGAGAGGGCATCTGGGCAGACCCAGTACTCACATGTGAGATTATACATCATCAGTCCCTCCACCTCAGCTGGAGGAGGTAGCTAAACTTAGGTACACTGAGGAGATTCCTCTGACCCGATTTAAGATAGCTAGTAGAAAATTCATAAATAGAGACAGGCTAGGTGTTTAAAGAGTTAGACCCCTAAAAAGTAAGTCTTCAAATGTCAACTGCAACTTGAGGTCCAATGTTGTGACTATGAATCTGAGAATGTTATTTAATATTTAATATTAATATTTTATCAAATAATATTTTGGTCTGTTAAGGGTTATCCTGTGAATACCAGCCCAGTAAGGCGATGGTATTAGGACAAAATAGAAAGGTGTGAGCCAAGCTCTGACGTTATTGAACAGCCAAACTCTGTACACACATGGAATGAATTCACACAATTTCTTAAATATACAAGAATTTATTAACAAAAATAAGTCAACTCAAGGTCAAACATATTTCAATCAACAAACTTTTTACTATGCTAAACAACCCAACTAAACTACCAAGTAGAATTAAAGAATCGGGGAGTCTAATCGGCTATGTACAATATAAACAAGTTGATTAAAGATGATAGAAAACCATGATGCAACATTACCATCTAATGTTCATGTTTGAGAACCAAGGATTATCTTGAAGAATCTGGAAACGGAGTTAAGTTAGTCTTGGAACCAATTTAGGCAATAATCAGTACACCTTTAGATAACCATTCACAATGCAAGATCAGATAAAATATTATTTTAATAAAACAATGTTTAAAGAATGATCTGCTGAATAAAACCAACCTTCTGGATGACTAATTATCAATGGTGTTCAATTAGCTGCCTTTATTTATTAAAATAATATTCAAATAAATATTATTAAGGAAGTGGTAAAATATTCAAGGAAATATTTTGGAAAATTTCTGGGGAAATGGGCTTGATGGTGTTTTCTTAGTTATCACGTTTAGTAAAATAATGTTTAGGGAACTATTATTTACTAGATTGAAAGCTAACAACTTTTCTGGGTAAATATTCTTTAGCAGCGAGCACATGTTCTAAGCTGTTAGCAGTTAAAGCTAACAAAAGAAGCCAATAGCTTAGCACCAGAATCAAACATACACCTTTAAAATACTGTCAATAAAAGGGTTAAAATGCATAAGCGTGGACGGCGCGTTATGATCAATATTCTGTGTTTAAAATCAGCCTTTAAATAAAGCTAGTCTTAACTTTAAAAACACACAAACAGAACACAAAACCAAACTTCAGAAAATGAAAACGTTCAGATCATTTCACCCTAAATCTCTCTGCCCAAACCCTAACCTTGTTGAAACGTGTTGAGGAGTTGTCCGGGCGATGATGACTTTTGAAGAAAGCTCTGTGAACAAAAGGGTTAGCTTCCAGCTAACCTCCGCAGCAGTGACTGGACAGTCGCTCTGTCGGGCCGACCAAACTGCATGTTACCATGGTGATGCGGCTCTTGTTGTCCTCCTCTCAGACTGGGAAAACCGCTCCACTCGGCTTCGTAGACACAGCGTCACTACAGGGGACTTCTCTGGAACACAGCCTCAGAGAGAAATTCAAGCAAAATGCTTATACCTTAATTTCCCCTTTTTATGAATGAATACCGGATACACAAACAGTGATTCACTCGTACTTAACTCAGTGCATATGATCGTGTGATCTTATGACACTCTTGGATCCAGTTTGAAGAGTTTATGTCTGTTTGCCAGATAAGAGACATTAGCGCGCTGTCTCCCCAGCCAGCCTTGCACAGAGTCCGGGTGGTAGAGACAGGATGTAGCAAGAGCGGTATTTGTATTTGGACAGTGATGTCACAGGAAGTCTGCAGTTACCCCGTTTCCTGGCTGTGCCGGAAGTAGGTTAATGCAATTTATTTCGAAAGTTCCAGGAACGTCTGTACTGGCCTTTCACGTTGTAACCATGGCTGTGGCCCCAAAACCAACATCCCTAAAGTGACTACAAAGCAGTAGTGTAAGTTGTTTGAACAGATGTGACACAACAACCCTTTGCAGAGGTTGCCTGGATTTTCATCAATGTTTTTAGCAGGTCTATTACCACTTCCCTTTTTTATTTCAGCAGAAGTTCCAGAAAGGCTCAGTCATGGATAAGGTCATTACAGTGAGGAGTAAGGGAGAGAGGTAAGTAGGAAGTGAGTGAGTGTTACATGCATCTCACCTTGCTTTCCTGTTCTCGATGATTAAGATGCATCTGCTGCGTCTGTTTGCGCTCCAGCTGCTTTGTGCATTCATCAACATCAGTTTAATGAAGTGATCAGAGGCCAAGATCAGACACAGCCCAAAAATATTACTCCATTAGCCTTTCTGAGCTGTCTGAAAAACAGGAAACTCTAACCCGAGGCATTTGGCTTGTTTTCTCCCATAAAAAAAAAAAAAAAACTGTGCAAAAGAATATGAAGAATAACTGATTACCTGTCCACCATCTTTAAAAACAAACAGAACAAAAGGATGATTTTTCATCCGTGCGCTTTAAGCAGAAGGAGCTGAGTTCACCCCCTCCCACTACTGTGCGGCCCTGGCTTCTCTCTTGCAGTGATGATGTTAATAAACTGTCAGCGTGTGGCACTTTGTAATTGGGTTTGTGCCTTGTTTAACAAAGAGCGATTGGATAGTTGGAAGGGAGAGCAGCAATCTATCCACCTCTCCCGTGAAATGAGCCGAGTGTCTCATCCATGAATGTGTTGTCCCAGAGGAACAGCGCATGAGAAGTGTCTGTTATCCCTGGTAAATAAACCGAAGCAGTGAGAAACTACACATACACCTGACATCATAAAGTCTCTGTAATGCTGTCATAAACATGACATGTCACACACTGTAACGATTTGCACTGCTTTATTCAGAACAAATGAGCCCACAGAGTTTATTTATGACGTCTTGTGATTTAGCGACTGCACCACCCCTGCAAATACTGAGCAGCAACCCTGTGTAAGACACACATGTTTCAGGATAACACAACTGAGTTCAATGCAGGAAGGAAAACCAAGGGATTTGAATTTTAGAATAAATCTAAAAGACAATGTTTCTGTTATGAAACACATCCAAAGTGGTATTTCAACATTTTGTTATGCTCAAGAGACAAACATTTGTACAGAACAGCTATAAAGGATGTGAAAAAGAAATACTGTACTCCGTTATTTGAGATCACAGTCACAGCATGTTTCTGGTAGTAAACCACAGTGAAGCTGATACCAGTGACTTGTAAAATGTAAAAAAAAACAACAACAAAAAAAAAACATTTGTCCACAAAAACAATAACTGACTCTTCCCACTTTGACCTTATTCAGAAGCCAACCCTTGGAGATGAAATCCAGGGTTAAAAATTTTAAGTTGCAATTTAATCTCCAGTCTCAATTTTGTTGGGCTGCAACCATGTAAAATGAGAGGATCTACAAAGACTGAAAAAATGTGTGTTCCCAAAATCTTTATTGAAACTATTCCTGCTCTATCAATCACAACTATTGCTAATGTTCTGTAAAAGAGTACATATTCACTAAAAAATATGTTTAAATCAACCAAAGTAGAATTTCTAGCAACAGAATACATGACAATTAACTGAAAATATGTCACGTAAATGTCACATACTTGTGTATTTCCTTTGCATTATTTTGATGTATGAATATAGCAGATGCACAAAAAAATTGTTTAAACTTGGTGTGTTAAATACCAGGCTGCCACAAATTTCTTTGTATTTTTTCAGGTCCCTCTGTGTTTATTAGTCTCCCTCAGTTTCCCTGCTTCCATGCTCCCCTAGCTGCTCCACGTTATCTTCTGATTTACTCACCTGCATCCAATGTCATTCCCCACATTTCCTACAGTATTTGAGGAAGTGAATCTATGATGCAAATCTCCCTTCTCCAATGCATGCCATTGATCCTTCATTGGATTGAGAAATGGTGACTGTGGAGGCCATTGTAGTACAGTGGACTCATTGTCATGTCAATCAACATTTTATTCCAGTTTGTTGTTGTCCCATGTGTGTAAGCCTGTGCAAATTGCAATCTCAGTTTCCTGTTCTTTGCTGGCAAGACTGCCAGCTAGCGTGGTCTGCAGCTATAGCCCATAAAGTCAAAGATTTAACATGGTGAGCCTTCAGGAAAGGTATTCCACATACCCTGGTTGGAATGAGTGGTTATTTGAGGTACTGTTGCCTTTCTATCATCCCAAACCAGTCTGCCTATTCTCATCTGACATCATTAGACACTTTCAACCACACAACTGCTCCTCACTCAATATTTTCTCTTTTTGGGACCATTCCCTATAAACTCAGGAGGTTACCATTTATGGAAATCCCAATAGATCAGCATGTTCTGAAATATTCAGATTAGTTTGTCTTGCACACAACAATGGCTCATTCACAGTAAATTAGATTATCTTTCTTCTCCTGATGCTTCATTTGAACATCTAAATGTAGTGCATTTCTACCAAAGTTATGCCCTAAACCCAAAAACTAACAGAGGGTGTACCTTGATTGTTCCATGACCCATCCCGTCTGTTTGTTCTTTTGTTCTTCTCCTTCTTTTTTAGTATGAGAAGTTAGGGTAAGACAATTAAACTTTGCTTCAGTTTTTAATTTTGTATGATTATATTTGATTTTGGGAGTCCATATTTGTATGTTTAATTATTTAGCATCAACAATTACTGTTTATTTTTTTCATTTTTGCCGTTCTATTTTCTTTTCAGCCGACCAAAATATATATCATAATTGGTAAATTATTGGTCTTTTTAACTTTAATCTGATCTAAAACGTACATTGTCATTTGCATGCTACCTGTTGAGGAAATGTTTTCTTAAAAAATAACCAAATGATAGTTGTGAACCAATAAATTTTCTTTTCCATAAAAACAGCTTATAAAAACCAGGAAGTGACATTCAAAACAAAATAAAAATGAGAGTACTACTTCTATTAAAGACAGAAACGTTCTGTCAGCAAACAGAATATTGAGTAAACTCTCTGTTAACCTTTAGCTTTTTGGACATTTATGTGAAAGTTATACCAAAAGGCCTATGGCCCTTAAACATTAACCAGGGCAGCTCCCTGACAACACCATCATCCTATAACCAACCTTTAGGTCTGACCAGCTGGAGACCAAGTGACTTCCTGCAGTCGACTCCCCCTCTGGCCACTTCCTGCTGTGATAAGGCCAGCAGCACTTCAGCTCCTGCCTCACTCCCTGCTGCTGCAGACACATTTCAGTGACAGGTGATAGGATGTGGCTTGCAGCAGGTGACAGCAGGCAAAGTTTCCTCCTGCAGGTGACACCTGCACCCTAAAGCCCTGACGCCTCCTTGTCACTTATGACACTGAGAAACTGCTGAAGGGTCCCCCACTCACCTGAATCTGCAGCTTTTTACCATTTAAACACCAGCAATAATCTTCAAGGAACGATACTCTGTGGGTTCCATTGTGAAGAAGAGAAAACTTTAGACTTCTGAATGCAAGTTACGCACATAATATCATATGGATGTGGGTAATGTACAATTGAGAAGGCAGCATGGTCAGTGTCAGCTGAGAGGAGTGATGCAATAAAGATGAAGAGAGAGAAGAAATAGGAGGTGCTGTCAACTGTTGGTGACATCTCCATCTCCAACAGTATGTAGGTGAAAGCCAGCTGAGCCAATCATTCTGCAGTGTTGGCAGCAGTTGAGCCATTTGAGAGCAAGAAGGAAACATATTCTGCTTCCTTAACTCACAGCAGTAGAGGCCTCAGTCGGAGGAGGAGAAAGAAATTGGGTAGCCCTGGTAAATATGTGTAAAAATAAATAATGAATAAATTGATCTATTATTGCACCAGAATAATTTTAGGCAAGGCATGTTCTGGACAGATCACCAGTCTATCAGAAGGTAACACAGGCACACACAGGGCAAACAATAATGCACACAATCAAAAACATGTCAAGGCAATTTGGAGTAATAAATTAAACTTATCATATAATTTTGCCTCTTGAAGAAAACCAGAGTACCAAGAGAGAAACTACACAATTATTATCCATTTTCAGATTACCAGTAGAGTGCAACAGATTTGTCTTAAAACTCTGTGAGAAAGACTTCGGGATTGCATGCATCCTAACAAAGGTTCACAGGACCTTATTGGAAGAGAAACAGGTCAACATCATTGCGCATGTGGTCTGTTTTCCACATATTCACTGTTTGTCTCACACCATAAATAAAAGGTCTGTGGGTAAGATTGATGTTAAAAACCATGCCTGTTATGCTAAAAATAAACCAAAAAAATCTGAGGTTTTCTTGTGTGAAAAAGTCAGTTCAACAATCACCCACAAGTCCTCCAGGAGTATGCCAACAGCGTGGCAGCAATAACAGCAAAAAGTAATTTCTCTGAAACATCCTTTAGTTTTACTGATAAAAAAAAAAAAAAAAAAAAATCCATCTACAGTAAACATGATCATCACAGCAATAAGAAAAAAAAGTGGAAAACAACAGATGGCAGCCAGAAGTTCAACTTTCAATTATTTTAAGCCAAAACCAAATCTCTGAAATGAACTGTGCATGGACCACAGTTCAGGCTATTTACATTGTCAGAAAATTGTTCAAATTATGTGTAATTCTACAGCTCTAATCAGACTTTATTTCTAGAAATACAGAATGATAAACCAAAGTCACATTATACTATACAGCAATGCTTTTCGATTATGTAGTAAACTTTCAGAAACTTCCAGGAGTTCCAGGAAGATTACACATGCAAATTACATTTGATCAATAATAATTTAGCTATCCATCTGTGGGCACTTTTTGGAAGTGCAGTTTGAGGATTTGAACTGCCAAATCAGGGATAAGGTTGTTTACAAAATACATAGCTCAAAGAAGGACTTTTTAAAGGAATAAAACAGTACATATATTTTTTTCAGAACCATCCCAGTATAGACCTCAAAATCTAGTACAATCAATACAAAAGACAAAAACATTAGATGGAGGCAATCACCGCTTTTGAGGTGCAGGTTTACTAGTGGTGCACAAAGTCTCTAGATTCAGTATGGCAAGCAGATCTTTCAGTTACATTCTCTTCTATGGACCAGCTTCCTGTTTTTGTCTGAAACAGACCCCCTGTTTAATTTTAAGACTAGGTTTAAAATGTTTTGTTTTATTAAAGCTTATAGTTGGAATAGTTTAGATTATCCTTCGCTATCGCTTTAGTTTTGCTCCTGTATGCTTAGCGTGTGGGAGGACTTTGTGACCAACTCACTATGACTTTCTTCTGCTATTCTCCATTTATGCATTATCTACATTTATTGTTGCAAGTGGCTGTGTTTTTTTTTTCATATAAGTTATAACTAGCCTGGTGTTTCTTGTATAAGCTTCCTGAAGGTCGCTGATGGCTGCTCTATTCCTGTAAATGACATGTTCTCTCTCTATAAAGGATACACTTGGATTTTTCTTTCTGAGCGTAATCTTGTTTTGGTCTTGGGCAAGTCATTGAAACAGTTATTGCTCTTTTTCATCCCATAGATTTGATGAATGGCTCAGAGCTAATTTTTTAGCAGTGTTTCTTTTCTAGATAAAGCCAGCCTTAGAGAGCTACTGCCGCCACTAACACTATTCATTTTTTTGTGAACATGGAAGGTAACCCGAGTCCAGTTATTTTGTGTTCTGCATATATACACTGCTCAAAAAAATAAACTGAACACTTAAACAACACAATAACAACTGTCCAGGAGTTGGCGGATGCTTTAGTCCAAGTCTGGGAGAAGATCCGTCAGGAGACCATCCGCCGTCTCATCAGGAGCATGCCCAGGTGTTGTAGGGAGGTCATAGAGGCACGTGGAGGCCACACACAACACTGAGCCTAATTTTGACTTGTTTTAAGGACATTACATCAAAGTTGGATCAACCTGTAGTGTGTTTTCCCAATTTAATTTTGTGTGTGACTCTAAATCCAGGCCTCCATTGGTTAGTAAATTTGATTTTCATTGATGATTTTTGTGTGATTTTGTTGTCAGCAACATTCAACTTTGTACAGAACAAAGTATTCAATGAGAATATTTCATTCATTCAGATCTAGGATGTGTTATTTGAGTGTTCCCTTTATTTTTTTGAGCAGTGTATTTTGGGTCTGCTATGTCTTTTGAGAGATCCAGTGGGTCGCAGCAGATAGTTCTCACACTGAGCCAGCTTCTACATGGATGTTACAGGTTGTTAACAGGTTGATACAGCCAATTGGGCTTCCTTGAATAAATAACATTTTATCAGAATCAGCTATATTGGCCAAGATAGTGTGCACAAACAAGGAACTTTACTTTTATGCTCAGAGCACACAAACATTGAGTATAAATATATAAACGTTATAATAAATAAAATAGGAATAAAGGGAATAGTATGCACATGTATGTGTATTTACAGAAGCAGTCATTATTAGGTGCAAATATGCCTTCCGCACTTCCAACAAGGATCTCGAAAAAAAATAAAATAAATAGATGAGAACAAGAGAAAAACTGCACAGAGATCAAATACCAATTGGCATAATAAACTGAATTTGACTGCATTGTATTATATCTAGGATCTGTCATATTGGGTTTGTTAGTGACTCTGGTGGAAACAGCAAATACGGACAATGCAGAAAGTCGAATCAGGTTTATTATACAGGCAAACAAACAGTTTCAAGGTGGATCCCACATGAGTCTCAAGAAGGAGCACTGAGGAAGGCAGAATGGCGTTAACACTGGAGGCCAAAGTAAGGTTGTGAAGGAATTAGGTTTTGGATGTTGTTTCATGCCTTACTGTTTCTGGCGAGAGGAAACCGCCTGGAGAAGGTGATACGATCACCTGAGGAGGTTATTGGAGGATGATGGGTTGAGGGTTGGTAATGGCCGGTGTTTCGTGTTTACTGATGAGTGTAGGAGGGCGGAACGGCAGGTGAGTGAGTCCCAGCAGCAGGCAACAGGTGAGTAATCAGAGAAGCAGCAGGCAACAGGAGGGCAACTAGAGATGCAGCAAGCTGGTACACTGAGGCACATCCTAGGGAGTGACTTCTGGAGTGCAGAGGAGGACATGTGAGGAGATTAGTGTAGGCACTCGGGTCAAGATGAGAGGCAATGTCTGCAGGAGAGAGAACTATTAGAAAATAGTTTTGAGACAAAGTACTAGAGGGGATAACTCAGATTATGAAGCTGGTGAGCAAAACCAATCTGACATCAGCCTCGAGGACTCTGCAAACCTTTATGCTCCTCCTGATTACCTCTGATAACCTGCAGCTGTGGAACAGCACCTGCCGGTCACACCCTGCAGGAGAGAGAAAGAAAGACACAACCCAAACAAAAAGCTTCAGCTCAGAGGATACAACATGATCAGTTTGGGATTTATGAATACAAATCAAAGCTGTCAAACATTGGCTTGATCTGATTGTATATCTCTGGATTGGACTTGTTTGTTTTGTAAAATGCCTTTGAATGACATTTGTTGTGCAATGTACGCTAAATTAAACAGAATTAACTAATTCATTAAACTGATCCAGAAAAACTGGTAAGGCATGTTAACTAATTTTTTTCTTAAGTACCATCACATTCTAGATGAGACTTTGATTGCATCAATTTCTTTTATACAGAAAACAACATTTTACAAGCGTGTTTAGAGAAATAGCAGCAAGACATGAATATGATAACTCTGTAAAAGTTGTCAATTGGCACATTTCTTTTTAATATAAGGACATTCCCTATAGAAATATCCACAGATGCAGCATCCTGAATCAAACATTACATGAAGAAAGTAAAAACATTTCAAACATGGAGGGACCAGTAAAATGTCTGGAGGTTCTGTGTGTCTTTATGAAGAAAAACATAATTTTGTTCTAGGAATGTTGAAACAAAGGAGACCTATCTGAGAAATACAGACTTGCACTTTTACATTTGATCATGTAGGATACCAGCAATCCCAGATGAGCTCAACTGTTTTAAAAATTGATTCAGGGGGAGGACAATTCCAGGAAATAGAATGGGATAGTCAAAGATAAACTCACAAACTTATTAATTGGTAGCCTTTTTAACCCAATCAGGAGATGCTCACACCTGGAGGGTGGAGTGTTTAATCTGTGGGAATGATGACGGATCAATGAAAGTACAAGCCTCATTTAGTGATCCCCACACACACCAATCCAGCATAGCCTAGCATGGGACAGCATTTCAATTGACACCAGAACAAAAAGGCATCAGGGAATGAACGAGGTTTGCTGGCAATTGTCCAAGAGCACATCTTCCAGATAAACATGGTCATCTGGAAGCCCGATTAAAAGCTTTTTTATTGCTATGCATGAGTCACAACCAGCATCCAAACAGAATTAACAACTGGAGATGGTCTTAGTTGCTATATATTCTCGCTGAAATTCTTTTTTATATATATTGAGACCCAAGGAAACATTTGTAGAGACTTTTTATTCCAAGTTTAATGATTTGCATGCTTAAAAATTGCTTTACATATTTCATAAAGCTTAATGAACAAGACATATTAGCCTAATCATTATAAAAACCTGTTTTGGATAATATGTTACTGTAGTTTTCTTTTTTTCAATTAAAATTGTTTTAAAAAAAGAGACTGAATCAAAACTCAGAGGAGAAACTTGAGGAGGTACTTGGTATGTAAAAAGTTGATGTTAACTGAAAGATAAAAATATCCCAAAATATTTTAAAGACCCTGAGACCATGTTCCACTCCTCATACATTGGTTCGGCCCTGGGCCATCATTTAGCAACGACTCCTCTGGGCTTCTCCAGCAGCAGCAAGAATGTGGAGCTCATCCAGCTATGTTGCTGCACTAATCCGCCATTCTTCCTCTGAATGAAGCATTAACATAAATGCTTGGCAGCAGGAGGAAGCATTGTATTCCAGAAAAATCTGCGAGACTCTCAAATGAGTATTGTTGAAATTCACCTGTTGCCTTGGTGATGAAAATGGTGCTTTCCCCATGGCCGGGCCCATTATGTAATGTAGCGGACTTTGGGGTCTTAAAGTCTGGCCCCAGAGGCGGGTCCAGTCAGGCAGGACGTCTCTAAATCATAGAGCCAACCCTGTGCCAGAAATACAGGGCTGCCATGCATCTGGCTGTTTAGTTTAATTGAATTGTTGTCGCCTGTGGGCGCCTCACAAATGAGTGAGCTTTACTGTTTAATTGTCTCATTTAAATGCTTCCACTGGTTAGGATTCTGCTGCAGTGAAAGAGATGGCTTTATGTTACTTTCACATCTAAAACATCATTGTTCCTTATGCAGCACTGACACTGTAACCTTTTCCCACTTGAGTTATAAGTAACAAGGCATCAAACAATAAAAAAATTATTGGAGAAGCACTTTATAAAAAAAAAAAAAAGTTAATACATAATGCATCATGAGGGATTCAGTATGGCCAACTCTATAAAAGCAGAAGTTTTGACAATTTGCTGTTCTGTTAGATGCCAGAGTGGAACAACAACAGCAATAGCTTTAGGAAAGAAAGTGTTGCTGTCCATCAATCTGGGAAGGGTTTTAAGGCCATTTCCAAACTATTTGAACTCTGTCATTTTACATTTGCCATGTTGGTCTCATGACCCAAATCCATGCAGGGAAGAGGAAGTCTTCTGGTGAAATAATGCCTTTAAAAATAATAGATGCCCAAAAGATAATATTAGAAGAATTTAAACACAGGGGAAAAAACTCAGGAAAATCAGGTACCAAGGCTGTAGAGAAGATCAATGCAGAAAACAGAAAACAAAGTGCTTAAATAGTAGTGAGGAGTTATACTGGAATGTTTAACATGTGACTTAATTACCACTACCAATCACAGTTGTAAGGGTAGGAGGACTAAAACGTTCCAAGAGCCCCATCTTAAACATTTTATATAATTAAGGCCTCAAAAGTTTACGTTCATGTGGAGTTTGTTTCAGAAAAAAAATTAAGTATCTTTAAAATGACAAAAGTCATGATTAACCTTTTTGCTAAAGTGTTCAATCAAATAATAAGTCTCACTTCTTTCATGTTTTTGCTGTGTGAGGAAAAACGATGAAGCAGAAAGTTAGAGATAATCATAGCTATGCATGTGTGCATCTGCCCGACTGATGAAATCCTTTCTGTCACAGTTTAGGTGCCGAGAGGTGCAGTTACGAGTTATAGCAGCACTTCATGCAGAGGAGTCGTTACTCAAAAGCAGCAGGACGGCGTCCAAGTAGGCCCATCATTTATACAGAGAAGTGGAAATTATGTATTGATTGCTGTCTTGGCATGTTTGTGAGTGTGTGTTGACTAGCACAAGTCCAAAGGTTTGTGCGTATGCAGGCAAGCATGTTTCCAGTTTTGATGACAAGCAGAAAAGGAAAGTGAGACACACAAGAGAGCAAAGTATGCACTTTGGAAAACAGACAAACACTCACTTTAGTTTCAACTAAGAATATTTTGTATTTTTTTGGGTAAAATGTCAACAAACTGTTCTATTTGGGTCTTGTCTAACCTGTCTCCCAGTGTTATAGACTGTGCTAGGTAGATTTAGGTAGACTGCGCTAGGCCCTGAATTATGAATGAATGAATGATTGAATGAATGAATGAATGAATGAATGAATGAATGAATGAATGAATGAATTTATTTAAGACAGATTTCTCTAAAAATTGCAAGCGACACATACATATTCCTCGGTTCAAACTCAACAGCATATTGCATATCCATATACAGGGGTTGGACAATGAAACTGAAACACTTGGTTTTAGACCACAAGAATTTATTAGTATGGTGTAGGGCCTCCTTTTGTGGCCAATACAGCGTCAATTCGTCTTGGGAATGACATATACAAGTCCTGCACAGTGGTCAGAGGGATTTTAAGCCATTCTTCTTGCAGGATAGTG
>JAHUTJ010042603.1:0-17684 GCA_036250325.1 Characodon lateralis | reverse complement strand
GAATGTGTAATACTGTGTAAAGTTTAAAACTGAGCAGATTAGGGAAAGAACTGTAGGATGACTAGGAGTGACGAGAGCCAGCTGCATGCTGACAGCGAACCTTTTGAAGGCTAACGGGAGGAAGGGAGGATGCGACTACAGCCAGCTGCGTGGCTATTACCGGCATCTCCAAGGCCAGAAAACAGCATCAGTAGGTCACAATGATCATGACTAAATTATTGAGCAATAATCAAGAAGCTGAGCTGAATAGGTTGCGCAATAACTGAAAAGCCTAATAAGGGGCTGACTGGTGAAAGCATCAAGCACCATAAAAGCAAGGCTGAAGGAGGGAACTGCGGTTATTTCCTCGCAGAAGACCAGCGAACAAGATCGGACGGAGAAAAGAAGCTTAGATGGAAAAGGAACAGAGACACAGCCCAACTTATCGACTGCATTACAAAGAGGATCAACCCGTGGGCCCAGAAAGGACTGTGCCTCAAGATTAAGAATCTGATTTCATCTAAAGCCTTTTTATCCAGACAACAGAAGTGATCTTGATCGGTGACCAGCTGATTGCTCTAAGTATCAGGCTTCTGGAAGTCTCGAATCAACTTCATTTATGTCCCTGGGTTTCCTTCAACCCTTCAGCCTCTGGAAACTACTCTCTTCGGAGACATAAAACAACAAAGATCCTGTTTAACCATGAAAGCGTGGAGCATCAGTGCCTGACACTTAAAGGAAGAAAACTGAAGATTAAGTCGTATTCCCTTCAAGAAATCACTCGTTGTTACCAGAAGAATCTTCTCCATCAGGTGCATGGATGAGCCTCCATCTTCAAAGCGTCTCCAAACTCACTAGTTTCAGCATCAGGGAAAGACAGATTGAGTTGATTGATTCATTATATTACTGAAATTATTTTGTGTTGCCGAATTTAAGCTGTTACTGACCCCTGCAAAAGCATTACTAATTAAAGAAAGCATATAAAATTCTAGTTAAATCATGGACATTCAATTATTTGAGTCACCATATTTTTGGTTTTTCATTGGTGGTAAAAAGTCTTGTTGCCTGGTTCTAAGATATTTTTTGAGGTTGTTATAGGTTGCCTTAGCCAAGTTTGTTAAAACAGCGCCCTTGGGGCTCATGCCGAGCCACTACGATTAACCTAGCCCATATATATACCAAGAGCCAGTTGTAAAATTAGGGAATGAGCAGCAGTGTACAAAAGTGACTGTCAAAGGTGTGGATGACTGCGATAGGCTACTCGGTCGCCCGGACCTCCAGTTGAAGAAGGGCGAGACTTTTGGATGAAGGCTGTCAGAGGCTAGGCGAGTCATTTCCCGACACCAGCTTAAACAGAACTTTCAGTAAACCTGCTTAGTAAGACCTTTCAGGTTTAGGGAAGTCCGGACCCGTTGGATGGAGAGCTGGATTGAGCAATCCCTTTAGACATAGGAAAGTAAGAGGGAGGGGTTAGCTCATCGGACAAACAACCTCAGATGTGAAAGTAAGAGAACATACCTTTATACTGAATGATACTCTGAGACCCAACATCAAAACTAATTAATGAACAGCCTCTAACTCAGTGTTACATTGGTACAAAAAAAGATGGAAAACACATGAGGGACAATAAATCATCATGCACAACAGTCAATTGTGCACACTGACCTTATCTAGTATACTTGGTACCATGCGACAGTAAGATGAGATTAAAACTAAGGTACTACTACGTTGCTTACAGGACTCTATATTATTAGCATGCACTGTGTTTTGCAATTATTCTGCTAAGTAATTTACACACCTGTGAGGATATATGTAGCCATGTGGGCTTCAGTGTCTCAACCAAGGGCCGTTTGGCATGTTCAGTCTATAAATCCCTTCGAGCCTTTTCATTGAAGCGCAAAGAGTCTAATATCCAAGCTGAAAGTCAGTGAAGGGTGTTCTTGAGACCATGTCTCCTTCTAATGGAATGATGAAGTAATTGGACCTGAACACATGTAGAAGGCATGCAAAATCCATGATTAGTGGGTTTTATAAGTAACAAAAGTCAGGAACTTATGGTGACATGAAGGAAAACAGGAGCAACAAAGAACAAGGGCACTATTATGGGAAATATAAGAAACAAGGGGACTGGCTGAAGACCACAGGATTAAATACAAAGCAGCATTGATTACTAGAACAAGGAACCAGTGAGTCAAAAAAACTGAATCAGTAGCAGCTGTGTGGGAGCATGCATCTGGGGGAAAATGATTAAATAATACATACTTTAACAAAGGAAACACTGGGCTCAGGAAAGTACAGCAAATCAACAAGGGAAAACACAATAAACAAGAAACTAAGGTAATTAAAATGTCAAAAATGGTAGAATGACCAGAATTAGTTAGGTAAGAGACCCAGATATAAACATGAAAGTAATATTGATCTACTTTTTTTACAACAAAAGTGAACTAGATTTCCTAGAATGTTGATACTATCATTTAAAGTAGGATTAAAAGGGCAGGAGAAAAGTTGAGACAACTTTATGTGGGTAAGATGAAATGCTTTTGGAAGAGAAATGGATAGTTTAACAGGTTTAAGGAGATAAAGACAAAAAAAATAAAATAATTCTCAGCAAAGAAAGTGAGTTATACCAGGCAGGAAGGTGTCTGTACCCTGCGCCTGAGAGAGTAATTGATTTCAGGCTCCAGGCCCTTCTGTGGTCCCGTAGGATTGGTGACTGGCACTGAAATCACTCCATATTCTGCAGAGAAGTGGATAAGAGAGAAACAAAGAATGAGACCTTCTATAAGCACCACAAAATAGGCATGGACTGGAGAAAAGTTGAAAAGATAATCTTGTGATAACAAAGGAAATTGGTGCAATGTAACATTTTATTTAAAGTGTTAAGATGAGCAAAGAATGGTTTATGAGAGGTTGAAGAATTTTAAGGAAACTGTTAAAACAAGATCCGCAGCAACAAATGAGATTTTACAGACTGCCCTTCCATCTAACAGAAAAGCTAACGATTTATCTTGAAAAGTCAAAGCTTTCTATATTTCTACATTTATCCACTGCAGTTTCTCCAGTTAGGTGATGTGCATGCTGGTGTCCTAAATACAGGTTATTGGGTTCTAGGGTGATGCCAAAACCCAATAACCAAGGACTGAACTATGTAGAGAACAATGAGATTGATGAAAACTCTAAATCTCAGAATGCACAATTTTAACCCGTTCTCATACACCGCCAGTGGCGGTGCCAGCCATTTAGGTGCCCTTGGCGCAAATGCCTTGTGCATTCCCCCGGAAACAATAATACAGTATTTGTTTAATCACAATTAATTGTATGAATGCCCATTAATCATAAATTAATCGCAGATTTTTCAAAATATTATCAATATACCTTAACAGAATTTTTTGTGTTAATAACATTTGTTCAAGCATTGGGGTCAATAGAAACACTTCTTTAATGCAAATGTATGTTTATTATAATTGCAACAATACCAAACATGACAATTATCAAGAATATACTACAAAAAAACTATAAAGATACTTATTGAAGTAGTTGTATGTATATACTTCCACACAAGATAACTGAGTTTAAGCTATCATGTAGGAAAATTAACAAAGACAACAGATTTTAAGTGGGATTAAAACAAGGAAACAAATTAAATACAATGAATGAACACATATAAAAGGTCTGACCTTACAGAGGAAACTGACCCATATGATCATGAAAAGTTTTGTTTTCCTTTTTGACTTGCCTCCATGCTTTGGCTACACTGGGGTAAGTGGCTTCAAGTGCTGAGCCTGGGAGTTTGGTGCCCTTTGTCTCTGCCTGTGCCTCTTCGGAGGCAGCAGCCCCCACACCAAGGAGGCAAAGGATCAGACACAGGGCACCAAAATCACTTAGAGGAAGTTGGAAGTAATTCACGTGTAGAAAGAGCAGACACTTTTTCCCCTATATCCTACTGGATAGACCATCACCAGGTATAATGTAACAATTTTATCGACCAGTAGACATCCAACATTAGACCAGAACTGGGTGATATGATCCATAATCATATCTCCTTTGAGGCTGGGGATGAAGTATCCTGTCATCATCATGTCATAAGCAATTTTACTGAAACAAGACAATGATCAAAATAAAAATAAAGGTTTTGTTGCCAATTTAAGGTTGATTTTGCAACACATTTACATAATGAGATTTTTGATAAATATTTATCAGTAATATGGATATAAAAATGGACGAGGTAATTAATATGAAAACAACTACTAGGACAGCTCCCTCAGGTGATGCTACAACAACAGGTTCTGTCCCCTCCACCTCAATTGCTACCTCGATTTTCCACAATTACCATCAAACCTGAAAAACACAATGCAACTCTTGACCCTCTTACATGACAAGAAGCTCACAGAAATTTACCCAATTATGTGGGTGGCTCTGAGGATCTCTGCAACTCTACCACTTACAGTTGTTGCTACTGAAAGGACCTTCTCAAAACTCAAACTCTTTAAAACCTACTATGATACAAGGACATCTCAGTGGACGTTACATCAAAAGTATAAATCACATAGTCTCAAAACAGCGGTCTTATCATGATGTTATAGATGACTTTGCTGCAACAAAGTCAAGATGAGTGAGGCTGTAGATTAGAGGTACTAAGTCAACTTGAGGCCTTAAGGCTTCTCGAAATGTAGACAATGTCCAGAGTCGCTCAGTTGCCTCAGTTGACATTTGTTGTCATAATGTTGTCTCCAGGTTATTTTGTTTAAAGGGCCATCTTTAATGTAGGGCATTGGTACAATATGCAATATTGTACATTGTTTTTTGACCAATTCTCTTTTTTGTTATATCTATAGTTTATGTCTACATTAGGTCCTGTCATATTTTATTTTGTGCAATAATATATTATTTATACTTGGGTTCATTTAGTCTAAATTTTGCATTTGCTTTATTTGTGTTGTATTTTGTAGTATTTATGTCTGATTGTTCTTGCCTTGATATTTTCATAAGTATGAAATAAAGTACAGTTGGATTGAAATGGAATTTTGCCACTTTATCAAAAGTGTGTTTTAATTTTTGTTTTAATACATTTTTGGTTTTTGCTGCATCTAACCCATGTTTACCCATGTGTGTTGTAGAACAATGCTACATGATTTAAAATATACTGAGGCTTCCCTAATATGCTTAGTTGGCGGTGCAGAGGTCTGTAGGGGAGGCACCACACAGAATTTTGCCTAGGGTGTCCAAATGACTACTCTGCTTGTAGTGCATGAAGTTCAATATGTTTAAAAATACTTCAGCTTGTATAGGGAATGTGAACATCTGTGCATTATGATGTGAAAAGCTGCACAACCAAAACTTTTAACTTGTACAGCCAAATATTTACCTGCATCGAAAACTCACATACATGTTAAACCAATTTGTCCTTGTGTTTAAAATTTTTACCCGCGGAAAATGTTTACACTTGCTCTGAATGTGAAGTGGCGGAAAATAATTTAAAAGTGTGTCAAATTATATTCATGCAAATGAAGTAACGGCTACAAACTAATAATTAATTTGTATTTTGTTTAACTTGTGTCAATTTTCCTTCTACAACCACAGGTCAGAGAACAAAACTTCTGGAATCTGCTGCTGCGCATGCTCAGCTCCTCTCTGTCAGGTGCTCAACGCCACTCCTGCATGCGTCTTTTAAAGCAATCATAAGAGGTTGTTTGCACCAAATCCCAGCTGTTAGTGGGAGAGGGGAAAGTGGGGGACGGGAGGTGAGGCGTGGGAGGCATTATCATGGCAAAATACTCGATAAGAGCTCCAGGTTGGCCTGGGTTTTCTAGTTGACCCTTATCTCTTTCATTCTTGATGGAACACCAAGGTAACTTTGTTTTCTCAGCCTTTATGAGCTTGTTTCAGCTCATTTCTTCTGTTTTTGATTATCAAAGTAACACACACCAGCAGAACGTCACTCTGCTTATTATAATAACCTACTCAGTAACTTGACTGTGACTGCCTCCCTTGTTGTCTGAAAAGTGTCCTCCCATTCTGTATTAGACCTTGCATACCACTGTACATGTGGGTCACACTGAGATGGCAACAAGAAGTCTGGGCTTTTTTCAGCATTTAATCTCCTATTGATCAGAGTCTGTCATCATCCAATGTCTTGACTTGGCATTTTTTGCCTGCTCTATCTCATAAATGGTCCCCAAATCTATCAATGTTGTCATTGATACTGGCTAGGTCAGTTCAAAAGTTTAAAACGTTTTGTGTCATACATGCTTTTTAGAATTATTGCTCAAACTTCCTGTTTAACTTCATTGGACCATAACATGTTCTGCCACAGGATCTCAGGAGATTTTAGACAGGTCTCGGTGCTTCATATGAAATACAAGGCCTCTGTCTGGCAGCACTACTGTTTAGTCCGGACATGTGCAAAATGCAGGAGATTGTTGCCACGCATAGAACACATTCAGTGTTCAGGAGAAATTCCTGCATCTCCTTCTTCGCTGCTGTCGGCCTGACAAGTTTCTGTCTTTTTTCACTAAATTCAGGAGAAACATCCAGTTGTTGTAATGTTGTAACGTATTTTCTGCAGTTATTGGTTTCATGCTATATGTGTGTTGCTGTTGATCTTTTTATAACTTTCTCCTGTTTGCTTAGCTGTACAATGAGATTATTTTGATCCTTTGTGACCTCTCTTTAAAGTGTGGCTTTTGCTAAAGGATGCAACTGACAAAAAGTCAACACAATGAAATCCATGACAACTAAACTTTTTGCTTTGCTGGGTTTACTATAATTGATAGCAGATGCTTACTTAAAACGATTGAATCTTAAAACCGAATGAAAAGGTGCCTCGTCAGACTAGTAGTTTAAGGGAATGCACATTTATCCCACCAGGTTAGGCAGCTTTTTTTGGTTGTTACATTTTTCCTCCTAATGTATTTGTTAGTTTTTCTGTTTAATTGTACAGGATAAGTATCACATAATTTTCTGAAAAAGGTTTTGAAATGATTTACCATGGTCACACAAACTTGCCATTTTAACAGGGGTGAACAGAGTTGAGAGACACTGTATGTATAGATTTGGTTGCTGTTTGTTGTTGGCATTATTGGTTTGGGTCTACAATACTGGGCCAACCTCTTTGCAATTAAGGAAGTAAAAAGTATCATTCAGACAGTGCTTTTAGGTAGAGTTTTCAATGCCTCTTTGGAAAATGAGGTTGGACTCAGAAACCCATTGAAAGCCACCAGTGTCAGTGATTTATGGCAAGCATATTCATTATTAAACCCTGATAACACTGAATTAAAACCGTGAATGGGACTTCATGCAATTATGAAATTATATGTTGTTGCATATGCAAGGGTCAGTGAAGCCTCAGGTAGAAAGGTTTCCTGAAATTATTGATATGATGGTCACTGCAGCATAATGAGGTTACTGAAAGACAGGGAAATGTTCATTATGGGATGCTGCTATAAATCTCAAAGTTCCTCCTATGATTTTGCTCTTGTGATGGATTGGCAAATCTGTGAAAAGCAAAGTAAGGACTGCCACTTGAGTCTGGTTATGTTCTTCCACAGCATTCCTGTTAGGTGAAAGATACATTTTTCAGATACATGCTTCTAAGTTATAAACATGGCAAATTGGCTTTGAATTCCCATCACAGACAACTTCTACTACAGACCATTTTGTGATGTGTGACTAATAACAACTCTGTGATACTATTTGGCATGAATGCTTTATATTTTCTGAGGAATGTTTCTGAGACATTGTTGAATCTATGCCATAAAAAGGATGGCAGTTCTGAAGGTGAAAAGTTGGATCCAACCCTGTAGAAGCAAGGTGTACCTGATAAAGTAGCCGAGGAGCATACCTGAAAATACTGTATGTCTTCTAGAACAAAAAACAACAAAAAAATTATATATTTTAAAACATACTCGTACTCGTCTTCCGCTTCATCTGGGACCAGGTCGCGGGGGCAACAGACTCAGTAGAGGTACCCAGACTTCCCTCTCCCCAGACACGTCCTCCAGCTCCTCCAGGGGGTGTGCAAGGCGTTCCAAGGCCAGCAGAGAGACATAGTCCCTCCAGCGTTTCCTGGGTCGTCCCTTGGGCCTCCTCTTGTGTTCTGTTTGTGTTTGTTTTAAAGTTAAGAAAAACTTTATTTTAAAGGGTGATTTTAAACGCAGAAGATTAGCCATAACATGCCGTCCATGCTTATGCATTTTAACCCTTTTATTAGTGGTCTTTTAAAGGTATATGTGTGATTCTGATGATAAGCTATAAGCTTCTTTTGTTAGCTTTAACTGCTAACAGCTAAGAACACGTGCTTGCCTGCTAAAGATCATTTACCCAAAAAGGTTGTNTAGTGGTATTTTAAAGGTATATGTGTGATTCTGATGATAAGCTATAAGCTTCTTTTGTTAGCTTTAACTGCTAACAGCTAAGAACACGTGCTTGCCTGCTAAAGATCATTTACCCAAAAAGGTTGTTGGTATTCAAGTTTGGCAAAACAATATTTCCCTAAATATTGTTTTATCAAACTTGAAAACTAAGTAAACACCATTAAGCCCATTTCTCCAGAAGAACACTGGTTCTTATTCATAATAATATTTCTTTAAATATTATTTTACTAAATAAAGGCAGCTAATTAAACACTGTTGAGAATTGGTCATCCAGAAAGTTGTTTTTACTCAGCAAATCATTCTTAAAATATTATTTTATTAAAATAATATTTTATCTGATGCCAGACGTTCTCAGCAGACACCTCACTATATGCCTGGGTCTGCCAAGTCTGTCCGGCCTTCTCCTCTTCCAGCGGATCCAACTCACCCCCAGGTGGTGATCAGTGGACAGTTCAGTCCCTCTCTTCACCCAAGTGTCCAAAACATGCGGCTGAAGGTCTGAAGACATGACAACAAAGTCGATCATCGGCCTCCTGCCTAGAGTGTCCTGGTGTCAAGTGCACTGATAAACACCCTTAGGCTTGAACATGGTGTTCATTATGACTAGCACAGAAGTCCAACAATGAAACACCACTCGGATTCAGATTACATATTCTTTGTAAATCAGAGATGATTGGTGATTCAGCTCATCAGTATTCAAGTTGAGAAATTATTCTCCAACATCAATAAAGGTCAATTACTGTGATCCCATTACCTTATTGATTCAATTGTGCTCTACTTTTTCACTTTAGGCTGTTGAATCAACCTGCATTGTGCTGATCCTGTTTAGATGGAAATTATTAGTCATCAAAACCGTTCATGTGGATAAGAAAATGTTAGAATACCTAAAAAAGCTTGAGGAAAAATAAAATATAAAAACATATGACTAATATGTTTGTAAGTGGTTATAGCGCATTAGCATTAAAGATTTTTATGTGTGTATTCTCACACCAATTTACCAGAAATATATGCTTGAGAGAACAGAGCTGCTTTGCACATCTCTGCCAAACTTGAAATGAATGTTGAAACAGATCATAAACCCTAAAAATGAGGGGCCTGCTAACAGTATTGATCTTGCCTTTGACTTTATAGAGGACAGTTTGGGTTTAGTGATTGGACTTTTGCTGTATACTTTAATGGGGTCAATTTTGTAAAAATATGACTATAAATATCGAAGAAATAAATGGGAGAAAGATCTAGGACCTTGGCCATAAATCTTAATACAAGCCCTCGCGCTGGTGCTGAACATTGCATGTTTTGTAGAATACTAACTTACACCCTTCTCCTGCAGGCAGGGTTTAATTAGAACCGAACTCACATTTTTTGATTTAGCTCCTAAAAAAGCCTTCCTGTTAAGCTGGCTTGTAGCCAGAGGTATGCTGCCACTAGAACCCCCTACACATGTCTTGTATGATTCATGTTTCACAAGTTAACCTGGGTGCATTGTGCCTTTTTACTCCAGAGGCACCAGCAAAACCTCTTAGTTCCTGTTCTGTCGAGTTATGACAGCATGTTTTTCACCTCTGCATAGTATCTTGGAGTTGCTCTCATGATCCCTGTCTGTCTTTGTTATAAGCCTTGTAACACTCCCTCCCAAACTGTAGTAGGGTCAAAGAGCTCTGAGCCATTGTTTAGTATAAAGGGTCACAGCCTGTGGAAACTCGAAATGCAGTCACATAGGAAGGAAACAGAGATTAATACTGCTTGGTTGGAAGCCAGCTCAACAAGGCTGTCAGAATGAGGAGCCAGTTTGCCAACAGTGACTCAGGCTCAGCAAGGATGGCGGGCAGCCAACACAATCACAGACTACAGAGAAAGAGCCTTTTGAGAACACATCCACCTCCTCTATATATGTCAATAACCACTGTTGCCAGTTTCGGCTTAGGAGACACGGAACATGGTGAAAATACTTATTTTTTCCCAAGACAGTATAATTACTGCAAACAACAAGCAGAACAGGGGTTGTGAGCTTCAGCTGTGTGCTGCATCCTGGAAAACGCATAGATATATTATAACTAAATATGCGCATGTGAAAAACAGTCACCATGGGGAAAGAAACACCCAATCATACCTAAGGTCAGTTGAGTATAATCAACATGGTGCCTGCCTTTATAAGATACAACAGATTACTAGAGCCTAAAGTAATGGACACCCAATTAAATATTCAGTTTTTTATCAGGAAATGTTTACATATTTACACTACCAGTCAAAAGTTTTAGATACCCTTTCTTACTTAATGGGTTTCTTTATTTTCATGACTATTTACATTGTAAACAAAAAGTAAGAAATAACTCTAAACATTTTTATATTCTAGATTATTTAAAATAGCCCTCTTTTGCCCCCTTTACTGCTTTGATCTCTTGGCATTCTCTCCATGAGCTTCATGAGGTGGTCACCTGAAATGGTTTTCCAAAGAGTCTTGAAAGAACTTCCCAGAGGTTCATTGAGAGACGGCCAAAGGTTAATGTTTCAGTCATCACAGCAAAGGAATCAAGGAATCAAAAATAGAGAACATATTTAAAGTAAATTTTTCGTTAGCTACATAATTCCATATGTGTTTATTCACAGCTTTGATGCCTTCAGCTTTGATGTCTCTCCCCACACTGACTACCCATGCACTTTAAAACTAATTGTTGGTTTAAGTAGAGTAGACACAAAGAAAGTTAATTACCGCAGTTGAAATATTGACTGGTCTTAAGAGAATTCTGCTTCAGAAAATTTGAAGTATCCATTAAGGTAGAAGTCCGCAAAGGGTCGGGGCAGTCTATACTTTGCCAAGCTATACTCTATACTGAGTAAGTTGTGTAATCTCATTGATGAAAACATCTGTTTAGTCAATTAAAACTGTATTCCTTTTGTAGTCCTACTTTCTTTGTTTTCAAGCTGCTCACACAGTCCAAGGTGTCTTACACTCTTGTGCAAGATGTTTGATAGCATCAAGTGTCATTCATGGGGGTGATGTAATGTTGGGAGAATCCATGAGTTTGTTCCTGCAATTTAAGGGAAACAGTTTGAGTTCTTGCTGTATATGCTTGTTTTCAATTGAACCACTGTTATACTTTCGATGCTTCCCACTGAGTCAGGTGTCTTTTTGCCACTCCATGCACATAACCCCAGTGTGAGACATTATCCAAACATATAATTTGTTTTTCCTCTGAAGTGTTTGCAAAGAGGAGTCAGCCATCAATACTCTTTCATATTAAATAATAGACTTTTCTAGTGTGTGCTGTGCTATAAAGAAGTTTTCAATTCAATTTTGAATTGAACTGAATTGAATTGAATTGATGGTCTTAGCTTTCAGACATGGAAATGAGTCCCTAAAGAAATACAACTACAGCTCAAACAAAAAATCTGAATTTTGTAAAAAAAAAAGTTTAATATTTTATGTCACTCATTAAAAAAAACGAAACTCATATCTTACAAGGAAATATTACACATACAGTGAAATATTTCAAGCTTTTCTTTCTTTTAATGTTGATGATTCTGGCTTACAGAGAATAAAAACCCAAAATACAGTGGCACAAAAAGTTTGAATATTACATAGGTGTCATATCCACGGTGGTTTGTGTGCAGGCTGCATGCAGGCTGGGTTTTTGTGCGGTGTTTTTTTCTCCTTTTCTCATTTGGCGTGGTAACAGCTAGACCTGTGCTTCTCTGCAGTCCTGCTTCTAAGCAGATTTCTCTGATCACCTTGTTTTTCTCCCCTGCCTTGCAGATCGACCTTCTACTTAAGGAAGTTGTGGAATCTCTCTGGTCTCCGGTTTCACCCGTGTCATGTATAGAGGAGTTTTGAAACTCCAGCCACAACGCCCCAGCCCTGAGCCTCCACCTAACCATCAACCTGCCTGTCCTCCCTCCAACGTTAACTCTCCAACCACAGGGGAGTTTCCCAAAGAGAAAAAACATAAGCAAAGAAACACAGCAATTCACCTTCCAAAAACTGTGCACTGCCTGTCAGCACTATGAATCACCAGTTTCAGGAATTGATATCCAGGCTTCCGGCGCCACAAATTAATCCTGTCTCTTCTCGTCTGCCCCCATCTCAAGTCGTGTCTACTCGTGCCCAGGTTTGTTACCCAGTCTGGGAAATTATTCCTCCTTCTCCTGAAACATTTACAGGTGACCTTGAAAAAAGCAAGGGTTTTCTCTTACAATGTACTCAGATTTTTCACAGGTCACCTCAGTCCTTCCCTGATGACGTATCTAAGATTTCCTATATAGTCGGGTTACTCGGGGACCAGGATTTAAGGTGGGCAGAGACCATTATAAATGAATCATTAATTCACTATTACTCGCTTCAAGTTTTCATCAGCCTATTTAGGTTAATCTTTCTTCCCAATCAACATGGTGATGAGGCAGCTGAAAATGGTGGACACTTAAACAGGATTCTAGATCTGTAGCCGTTATGGCAGTCAAGTTCCGAACTTTAGCTGCAGAATCTGGCTGGAACCATCGGCTTTGAAGTTTTCTTTCTTAAATTTGTTAAATGAAGATTTAAAAGATTAACTCACTTACAAGGATGAGACTGACTCTTTAGAGAGTCTCATTAGTTTTGCTATTTGCATTGATAACCATAACCGTGAGAGAACTAGGGTTAGGGTTTTTTTTTCCTTAAAGATCCTGAAAATCAAGCGCCCACCCAATCTGAGAGCTTAGGTTCATCCCCTGAACCCATGCAAATAGGGAGAACTCGTCTCACTCCCGACAAAAGATAGAGGAGATTTAAAACAGGATAGTGCCTGTAATGGGGTTTTTGTCTTAAGTGCCAGGTTCGCCTAAAAGAGTCATACCGCCAGTGATCAAGGGGTTACTGGCGGGCGCTGTTCAACAATCAGACTACCCCCGTTTCCTGCTTCAAACCAATTTATGCAATTAAAAACAAACAAATTCCTTTGATGGCCCTCATTGATTCTGGTTCAGAACAGAATCTAATTAGTTCTGATTCGGTCCAGAAATTTAACCTTCCTATGTGTAATCTAGAACCCCCTATAAATGTCACCGCTCTAGATGGCCGATCTTTAAATTCTGTCTCCCAGAAGACTCAGCCACTGGAATTAGTTACATCGGATAACCACCATGAAACCATTTCTTTCTTGCTGTTCCCCACGAAAGAAACACCGGTAGTTCAAGGTCACCCTTGGCTGAAGAATAATAACCCACACATAAACTGGAAAGAATCTCGCATTGAGTCCTGGAGCATCGAGTGTCATGCTACTTGTCTTCGCTCTTCAGTCCCTACGTCTCCCTCTCTGGCCAATGTCGTTACACCCCCAGATTTAACAAACATTCCAGCAAGTCAAGTCTTCTGGTTTTCACCCTCAAACTAATGAGCAATGTGAGAAGTTAAACTAGGAACTTGAAAACACCCTCCAGTGTTTATGCAACCACAACCCCACTTCTTGGAGTAAGCATTTGGCCTGGGTTGAGTATGCCCATAACAGCGGTTTGTCACATTTTGAAGCCTCCTGTGGTTACCAACCCACTCTCTTGCCTGCTACTTTCCCTGACCAGATTCTCCCCTCTGTCAGAACTCACTTGCATAACTGTAAGAGACTTTGGAACCAGACTAAGTCTGCTCTTCAGCACACCTCTGCACAAAACAAGCGCTATGCAGACAGAAAGAGGACACCGTCTTCAGTCTATGCCCCAAGTCAAGAAGTATGGATGTCCTCCTAAGAAACTTGCTCCTCGTTTAAAATTCCAGCCTTGACGCCCCAGCCCTGAGACTCCACTCTGCTTCCAACTCCAAACCCAGCTTCTCAGGAGCCACCTAAACCTAACCATCAACCTGCCTGTCCACCCTCCAACGTTAACTCTCCAACCACAGTGGAGTTTCCCGGAAGAGATAAAACATAAGCGAAGAAACAAAGCAATTCACCTTCCAAAAACTGTGCACTGCCTGTCAGCTTCAAGCCACTGTGGAAAAAAAAGACTTATTAACCCTGGGCTTACCAAGAACTCAACCCCTGTAATTAAGCCTCTAAAGAACACATTTAGATTTTCTTCACTTCCACCCAGAGTGTTTATCACCCTCTCGATTTTGCCCACTGCTCCAGTCCTGGTTCCAGTCCAACCTTAAACCGTGTATCTTAATAAACTGTTAAAACGCTGTCTTGGTCTTCCTGGTTGTGTCTCTTCAGAGTCTAGGAAAACCCCATTATGACAATAGGATCAATAAATAAAGATATTTTAAACAGAATTGTCAGGCTTCTGAAAAGGAAGTTCATGCGCTTCACTACATGCACACGACCACTACTTGGTTGGGGCTCCTTTTGCATGAAAAACTGCGTTAATGTGGCATTGCCTGGAGGTTCTGCTGAGGTGTAATAGAAGCCCAGTTTGCTTTGATTGTGGCCTTCAGATCATCTGTGTTGTTAGGTCTGGTGTCTCCCATCGTCCTCTTGACAACAGCCTATGAGCCTATTGGGCTCAGGTCAGGGGAGTTTGCTAGCCAATCAAGAACAGGAACACCATGGTCATTGAACCAGCTTTTAACACCTTTGGCAGTAACTTCAACCAACATAGATTCTGTGCCTCTCCACTCTTCCTCCAGACTCTGGGACCTTGATTCCAAATAATATGCAAGTTTTACTTACCTTCTTGCCTACTAAACAACAATCCAATTCTTTTTCTCCTTAGCCCGATGTTGTCTCTGGTTCATGAGTGGCTTGACATGAGGAATGTCACATTTGTAGCCCATATGTCGGATTTGTCTGTGTGTTGTGGCTCTTGATGCAATGACTCCAACCTAAGTCCACTTCTTGTGAAGCTCTCTCAGATTCTTAAAATGTTTCACAATCATTGCAAGGCTGTGGTTATCCCTGTTGCACCTTTTCCTACCACACTTTTTCCTTTCATTCAACTTCCTGTGTCACTGAATTTTAGAGACACTGAATCTACATATTTTTAGCAATGTCTGTAAACTATTAGGCGAAGCAACAAGATAATTAATAAGGGGAAGCAGCTAAGAGGCCTATGCTAATTCTGGAGGAGCTGCAGAGATCCACAGCTCAGGTGGGAAAAGCTGGTTATAGAACAACTATTAGCAGTCCACCACTCAAAATTCAAGTTGTTGGCATACATGCAAAATACTATGGTTGTAAATAAACACTCTATGCCACACACTGAACACATCATCCCTGCAATGAAGCACGATAGTGGCAACATCATGATGTGAAGGTACTTCCAGTAAGGACAGGGAGGCAGGTCAGAGTTGATGAGAGGATGGATGGAGCTAAATACAGGGCAATCCTGGCAGTAAAGCTGTCAGGGGGAAGAGCTACGATGGAACAAATGAATCAAAGCATATTAAGGTGTTTGAATGGCCCTGTCAAAGTCCAGGAATTGCCCCATTTCTACCCTTTCTACCTATTCACCCTATAGATGGTCAAAGTTGGCAAAGGTACCCTAAAATACTTGCTGCTATTATTGGTGCAGCAATTCTACAAAGTATTGACTCAAGGGTGTTGAATACAAATGTATGATGTCATAATGTCCTTTTCATGACCTCTGCGACTTTGCTTCTCCATTTTCTAACATGATCAGGGTTCCATGGAGGACAATTTGATGTTCATGCAATGGAACATTGAATTTCTTGGTTTTCAATTGAATAATTTCATTAGAGTTTTGTGAAAAAATATTTTCTCCATCTCACTAATACATGCCCTCTTGTTGCTTCTGTAAACATCAGCTCATGCTTTGCTCTTCTCGTCAGTATACAGAAAGATTTTCATCACTGTGGCTCTACAATGCTTCTTGGAATTCCCTTCTTCACTCCTTAGTTCCTGGTTCTACTCCATTGCCCAGTCTGTTCACAAAGCAGAGGTGTAGCATATGTTTTCATCAGCATGCAGGACAAATGAAGTCCTATCTGGCCCAGCGACACTTGTGGGGTGTTAAGAGAATTGATGAAATCAATTTATGTGAGAAAGGTGGAAGAAATGTAAAGATGCAAACAGAGATTCCATGAAACAGAAAATAAGATGTGTTTTCATATACATTAGACTTCATTGGTTTAATAGACTGTTAAACAGCTGGAATCTTGTTTCCAAAAGCGGAATAAGGTTCTTTGAGTAAGCCTGAGACTAAATGAGGCACAGCAAAGTTTTCCTCCCCCTTAACAAGAGCCGTGTTTCTGCTTGGAGCAAGTTGCAAGGCATGGATTGAACTCAAAGATTAAAGGTCCTACATTTGGCTCGGATCGGCATAAAGAACAGTGAGTGTGAGGCATGTGGCTGTTTATGTATTCTGGTGCAGTACACATATTATACAAACCACTGCGAGGAAGTGATGGGGGATTCAGTTTTAAATTAACAAAAAGTCATCATAAGAAAGCTTGCAATGCAATTTCCTACTTTGAATTAGGATGTAAAATACACTTTAAATGTATGAGGTCGGGCTTTTTGAATTAAGGGTTCAATTATGTTACATAAAGTGGGGGTAAAGTGGGCCACAAAGTTTGGACTGAAGTGAAATGCTTTAATGGTGAAACTGCAAACATGCTAACTACATATCCTGTTACCAAAATTTTAAAGCCATGTCCATAAAAGTATGGCTTTCACTGTTGAAAAGCCTTTTTATTTCCCCATAAATGGTGCCACATTTGTATGGAAGATTTTTACGTTGAGCAGCAGAGTTGGGTATACCAGCTGTGCCCATAAATAACTTCTCAAATTATCTCTGCCAATGCCAAACAGCTGATGGTGAATGTAGTATAGAAAGCTGGGGTGGCTTTTCCCTTGCTGGAAAAACAAGGTTGAACTCTATCTTTCAAGTCTTTCCATAGTTCGGGATTTATCAGATACCACTTCCAGAATTTGGGATTCGCAGGATGGAATGTAATGCCTGAAGTTATAATCCCAACATGGCAGCACAGAAAGACTTGGCAACTCAAAGCTCTCTCTTGGGATGCTCCCTGAGTTTTTTCTTACATTGTTGGGTAATGTAAGCCTTGGCAACCCAACGGGCTCATTTCACAAAACCTATAATCGGCAGTAGATTATCTATATAGAGACTTTTAAGCATATACCAAGCCCACCAGTCGGCATACTGAAGGAACTGCTCCACACATTGGTGCCAACCTAGATTAGAAGCCGAAGTGGCAAGCAGTGAAAGTGGAGGCGAGACAGTAAGCAGAACTTAATATATATATATATATATATATATATACAACTGAAAATATGTCTTATATTCTAGGTTCTTCAAAGTAGCCACCTTTTGCTTTGATTACTGCTCTGCACACTCTTGGCATTCTGTTGATGAGCTTCAAGAGGTAGTCACCTGAAATGGTTTTCC
>JAHUTJ010042602.1:0-17691 GCA_036250325.1 Characodon lateralis | reverse complement strand
AGAGACGAAATCCTCTGGTCCCCAAACCAGACCCCCTCCGGCCCTTGGCTGCGCCTAGAAATCCTGTCCATAAAAGTTATGAACAGGACCGGTGACAAAGGGCAGCCCTGCTGGAGTCCAACATGCAACGGGAACAGGTCCGACTTAGTGCCGGCAATGCAGACCAAATAAACCAAATAAAAACCTATGAAATTTAAATTTAACTGACTTTATTATTTTTGACAAAAATATTTTTCAACTGCTAAAAAGTCAGTAAAGACCCAAATGTATTTTAAAGTTCAATCTTTTGGGATTCAAGCTTTTAACAATAGTTAATGTTTACAAGGATGTTAAATTACTGTGTAAAAGTGAACATATCAACATATTCTGTAGTCAGGCTTGGTCTCCTTTTTTGAGGGGATGTTTCCAGCATCAACATCCAGGAATAAAGATGAACTAATTATTTATTTCCAAATACACTCTCCAGTAAGACATTTACAAATGTATATACAGAAACAAAGTCTCAACCAAACTGATTTGCTCAGTAACAAATGAAACACTGAAACAAACCAAACAACCGTATCATCTGACTGAGTTCCACTTCCCCTCAGTAGTGAAAGCTAGTGGGAGTTTGAAAACGATTTCAACCGCCAGGTCAGCTGACCGCTGGCGAGGCGAGCTGGCTGTTAGCGAAAGGGGGAACAGATATCTCCGAAAATGTCTGAGCACTTTTGCCGTTAAGCAATATCTTAATAAACTGAGCAGATATTTCAGGTTTACACAATCTCACCTAAAACCATTGTATAAGTTTACTGGGAACCAGAGCCAAGACCTGGGATTGGATTCGGACAACCCTAAGTTGAAATTAATCTTACTTTTTTAGGCATTTACTCCATTGGATTTGATTCCTCATCTCCGTAGCTTTGCTTGCATTAGTGTGTAATATTGTTTTACTCTTTCTGTGAATGTATAAGAATTAACTCTGCGTCTCGTTCTGTCAGGCGTTTCTCTCCTCTGTGTGTGAGCTGTAATGAACCCATAGTTCCAGCCCCGGGCAGTGAGGAAACGGTCAGAGTGGTGGCCCTCGACAAAAACTTCCACCTTAAGTGTTACCGCTGTGAGGTAAGTCAGTTAAAAACCTACATGTTCTCTAAACAGAACCATATTCTAGAGAAAGTTAATACAGGCTTGTGTTCTTCGCTCTACAGGATTGTGCTCGCCCACTCTCCATTGAGGCGGATGAAAACGGCTGTTATCCACTGGATGGCAAGATCCTGTGCATGAAGTGCCACACCAAGCGAGCCAAGCAGGCCGCGCAGTGATTGGCTGCTGCCGCATCTCTCAGTTAAACTATGAACCAAATCCAAAAGCACAGGATTAATCCAGCTGCCGATTTGCCTTTGCAACAGGGCTTTTAGTTTATGTGCGCAGGTGTGTTTGGCTGTGTGAGACTGTACTGCATCGTTAAAAAATAAAAAAGTGTTTGCATGCAGAGTTAGTGTAGTAGTCCTCTAGTCTTTGACCACTTTAGCCAGTGCAGAGGTAATGTACTGCACTGAATTAAAGCCCCTTGTGTATTATTGCAGATCTGCAAAGCTCCAGTCATCCACCTAGCTTTTCATTGTCTGTATACTCCAGCATAGTTAATGTGCCAAATCAATGTTTACGTTAAAATTACAGCAGAACTTGCACAAGAGCCATCTGATAAATATAAAGTTGCCTTTCTCTGTCTCTTTCCTAAAAATTGTAAATAAGACCAAGAACTGAAATATTTCCATTTCCATTCTTCTGGGTTTTTTTCCCTCTATGCTTTCTACCTTTTGTTTTTGGTTCCACAACTGACTTGTTAGAGATGCACCGATCAGAAATTCATGGCCAATTTCCCATCTCCGGTTTTTGTAAACCTTTGCTGATCCCGACTTTAGCCGATTCTAACTTTTTTTTTTTTTTTTTTAGGAGTGGAAATTAACATCATTTTAAAGCATTCCTACGGTGATTGGTCATAATTTATTTATGTTGGGAGCAGAGGTGAAGTCACAGTTTGTGAGCGAGAACAGTCGTAGGATTTTATTCATTTCAAATGAAGATAGGATGATTACAGAGTTTTAACGCGGTTTAAACTACCGTTAATATCTTAGATTAGAATATGTATACGTTATCTGTAGCAGCCTGAATAAACAGCGGACATGGATTTATCTTTATCTTTGGTGCTTTTTTATGTTTTCATTTTTCCAACATCTCACTGATGCTGAATAGAGCTTACTTTGAGTCATCTTTTCCCCGTAACAACGTTTACACTGATGATGACTGACCTGGTGTGGTGCATTCACTGATCAGAAAAAGATCTGATTTTTCTGTCTCCCAAGTGGTCTGGTAAGCTGAAAGGATTCTGATACCAGTCACTGGCCAACTTCTCGGTGTATCTCTAAGATTTTTACAACGGAGCAAGCAGCATCAGCAACCTGGTCGTTAAGAATTTGTCTCTGCAAATGTGGTTAATGATGCTTTGCAGCGTAAAAATGCTTGTATCAACTGATTTACTCTGCTGCAGAAACTTAAAAACAGTGAATGTTGCTATGAGCTTCCACTGTGTGAATCTCTCAGTTTTTAGGCATGCGTTTGACTTGCATCTTTGCTTTCTCTTTAGTAAATGATACTGCGTGTAGGGACAGATTTTGACAACAAAAAATCAACTATTGATCAACAAATAGACTAGCACAAATTTGCCAAGCACAGATATCCTTAGCTGTAGGTCAAAAAAATATTAAAAGCGAATCAGTTATGTCAGTAGCATGGCTGAAAACGGGACCTGTAATGTATTCTTGCACAGTGCCAACTTAAATAGTGTTATGGTTTCACTTTGATTCAGAAGAATCCCTGCACATAATAATTTTTAAATAAAAAGAAGTATAGATCTATAGTAGTTTTAATTGTCAGCATTTCTTAAAATCTTTAATGTAATTTATGGATCTAATGTTCAAAAGTATTAAGCTAAGTGTCTGACAGCAGGATCATGGAACTGTAGAAGCAGTTAGATTTCACAAATGTGTCTAAGCAGGTGACAGAATCAAGTTCAGTAAAATGGTAAGCTTGGATTTAATGTTTGGCATTCTTATTGTCCAGTTTTTTTCTTTCAACAAGTTGTGAATACCACTATTTCTGTTAATTCAGCCTTCCATACTTGAGTTTGTTCATGTCATTTACATGTTTTTCTTATATTACTGCAATGTCTTTCATTCATAAAATGCCACATTTTTTATTTTGGGAAGTCTCCTTTTCCAGTATTTCACTGTGTTTTCATTGTTTTTCTTCAATTAACCTTGTGGGCAGTTGTGGAAAATAATTTGAGGGAGAAAATTGTTTCTTGCTCTTGAATTAAGTCTGATGTGACAAAACACCAGAACGAACAAAAACAAGATGATAGTGATGCATGCTTTTCTCCTAGTATTATGTCTTCTGTATTATGCACCGATGTTTTTACCTTCTTGCCCGCCCGTGTCTTTTCTATCACTGTGTATTTTTGAAATAATGATCACTGCTTTATTTACCTGGCATTACATTGTGCATCATTGTATTACCCGTGAATGCATTGTCCTTACCTGTAACTTTTTTTTTAATATATATATATATATATATTTGATATGTAAGAATGTGTTATAACTTTGTCATTTAGCCCAGACCCCCATTGTTTTGGCTGTATTGGAAGATCAAATTAAAAACAAAAGCTTATTACCTAAGTTTGTGTGCATTTCTGTTTTTAAAGGTTTATGTTTGGCAAATGTCCAGTTTATTTTCTACGTGACATCATTGAAACTTGTTTTCTGTGCTTCTCTGTCAGAATGGGACCTCCAAGATGCCTTATCAGTTCCTACCATCCATGTGCTGCACAGATAATGACGATAGCAAATGTGCATGTGCAATGTGTAGAGGTCCTTTCCAGGAAGACAAGCTTGCCTCCCACTTAATGCAATGCAGAAGCAATGTGTTGGTGTTTATTCACCAGTCCCAGCTCTCTGTCTTGACACTTTCAATAAGGCAGACAGAAAAAACATGTTGCAATCGATGTTCTGCAAATCTGCATGTTTTTAAAACAAGTCATCCCTATTCATGGAGAGCAGAGGGTTAGTACCTGCCTTATTTGGATTTTAAAGAGGAGGTGAAGACGAAACCTGCAGAGTTTTTATCGGAGAGTCAGCTGAGGAAAGGAGTGATGAACAGAGATACAGAGCAGAGGTGACAGCACTTTGACGCAGGGACAGCAGGAGGAGGTACATGTGAAAAATAAATGCCACAGGACTCCACACTGGAACAGAAACAGCAAGAATGAGTCAAACTACAATCGAGCTTCAGGTAAGATTTTAAAAACCATGAGTTTAAATGAGGTTGTGTTTATTTGCTAATAATGCTGCTTGGTATTATCCAACTTTTGTAATTACATGTCTGCAATTTTTTTAAAAAGGAAAGTATTTGACGAGCTTAATGACAGCATTTTAAGTTAATTCTGAGAAACGCCCTCAGATGAGCACTAATACAACCTCATTTACAGAAAACCTGTAACCTGATTTAGATCACACCACATTTGGGAATGTATTTGATTTGAAAAACAAAACTAATTTTAAATTGAGAATATTAATTTCAGAAAATGAAGGAAATGAAACAAAATATGGAAATACTGTTAAATGTTCCAAAAGAAGGTTGAGATTAAATGGCAAGCAGATGGCATTAGCTGGTGTTTGGAAAGTGTTTCAGAGGTTAGAAAAACAAACCGGGTGTTTCTCCAACATTTCCCTGAAGAGTCCATCAACAAATGTATAAGACAATTTTTAGGATATTCATTTCGCAGAGTGTATTACAAAGAATTTGAGATTTTTTTGGGGGGTGAAAATAAAATGAAAACGGTTTGAGAAATTCCAAAAAAGTTATGACATGTTGATCTTTGGGGCCTCAGAAAGAACAAAGTTAAATATGGGCAACATATTACTGTAGAAATTGTTGCAAAAACTCTGGAACATTTATGAAGTTTACTATTAGTAAAAACAGCTCAACATTGCAAATCTTAGGTGAAGATTTAGAAAACATACCTGGCTTAACCTTTGGCCTTCTGTCCACACAGCACCTTTCGTACTTATTACTGGCACGTCTGGTGTTTGAAAAGCAATGTGATCCCACTCAATTTGTTTTCTATATATATAATATAACCTGTTTTTTGATAGCATATGTCCAATGGTGGAAAAAACAATGCATGTTAAGAAATAATTGTACTGGTTGATTTGTCTCTGATTAGTCCCCTGATCAATTTCTACAAAATATAGGTAACTTCTATATCTCCTCAATGTCTGCTTTAAATTTTTCGGTCTTTCTAAATGTATTAGTAATCTATGACTTCCTGTTTCTCTGCAGTATAAATATGACATCAAACAGAGGCTTCTTAGCCACTCTGCAGAATGGGAAAGACAAGAAAACATGACATTTAAGATGTGTGTTGATCTTTATAGGTGAAAAAATGGTCACAGGAAAATAGATAGTTGCTTAAAACTGACCCACATTTGAATTCAGAGTAATAACTCAAAAGTTTAAAGGAACTGGAAGTGTGACAAACAAGGCCATGTATGGAGGATGGTAAGAGACTTCTTCAAAGCTCAAAGAGGGAGGCAGCAAAGAGTAGCATCTTGGGATGACCAAGTCTTCATTAGATGCTACTTGCAGCATGATTTTGTGGGAGGTATGCCAGAAAACAAACTTTTGAGTTCTAGTATCACAAGTGGATACTTGTTGGGTTTCCTAAACAGCAGTTTCCTTTACCTGGAACAATATGCTTTGGTAAGATGTGACACAGATTGAGCTTTATGGCAACACCTCAGGTGAGTTTGGCCTAAAACAAAGGATGAATTTGTAGAAAAGCACTTCATGGGTGTGGCGGTAGAGCAAGGGTAAAGTTTGCGACCCATGTACAGAGGCTACAGTCCTCAACACAGCCGTCACGGGTTCGCTACAAAGTTGTTGTTTTTTAAAAACAACAGCAATTCATGTCCACTGTATAGTATGGTGGAGGATCTGTGATGATGTGGGCCAATTTCTCTTCTTAAGACCCTTGGAGCCTTTTTAGTATGAATGGCAACATTAACTCATTGAAATATCAGAACATTTTAAATCAAAATCTGGTGGACACAGTAAAAAGGGGAAAAAACAAAGTTCTGTTTTATACTGAAACTCTGCCAAGCTGGATATTATCATATTACTTTTAAACTCTGTGAAGAAGCCACCAGTTGTGCACAACAGTTTTTTTTTTTTTGTTTTTTTTTTTGCAATTTGTGCTGACTTCTCTTTTTTAGGAACGGAAATTAACAGCATTATCAAGCAAGATTTTATTCATTTCAAATAGAGATAGGATGATTACATGCATCGTACCTTTATCTTTGGTGCTTTTTTATGTTTTCATTTTTCCAACACCTCACTGATGCTGAATAGAGCTTACTCTAAGTCATATTTTTATAGTGGGCATTTCTTAAAGTCTTTAATGTAATTTATGGATCTAATGTTAAAAAGTATTAAACTAAGTGTCTGACAGCAAGATCATGGAACTGTAGAAGCAGTTAGATTTCACAAATGTGTCTAAGCAGGTGACAAAATCAAGCTTAGGAAAATGGTTAGCTTAGACGTAATGTTTGGCACTCTTTGTCCAGTTTTTTTTTTTTCTTTTAATTTGTTCTGAATACCACTATTTCTGTCAATTCAGCCATTTAACCACAGCATTTATAATTTACGTTAATTAATTAAAGACAAATCACATTTTTCACCCACTCAGGACAAAACACCTGAAGGTCCAATTTAAAGTTGGATCTTTGCTGCTAATAGAACAGAAAAGAAAGATGCTTTATTGACCCTCGGCGGGGGAGGCTCAGGTCATTCCTTGAGATTAGATAACTTATTAAGCCTTTTAGATCAGCGTTACAGTTAGAATGTGCCTTAACAACAGCAACAAAAAACAGTTTATTGAAAACTACTGGACAGAAGAACCTTTTATTACATATTTACCACATTAATATATATTTTAAGAAATTATGGATCCTTGGAAGCAAAACATAAAGAAATGAGGGATGACTTTTGTACAGTGCAGCACTTTATTGGCCTAAATAATTATTTTTGTTTAAAAGGCCTTGTGAACGAGCTAAAGTAATTCCAAAAATCTATTCATGTTTTGGCATTTAATGTTTTATGTAACAGACCAACCTAAAATAATGACCAATAAATGAAGTGAAAGGAAATTAAGACATGTTTATTGTTTTGTTTTTGTTTTTTTTTACAAATGTGAAAATGTGGTCTGCAATTATATTCAGCCCTCCTGAATCGATATTTCATAGAATCACCTTTGGCTGCAATTACAACTGCATGTATTTTGGGGAATGTCTCTGCCATCACATCTTCACATGTAGAGACTTAAGTATTCTTGTGTGTTGGAATTGGAAACTGGATACATCTGAAAATTCTGGACAGGGTCTTATGAAAACTGGAGTTCAAGGCCTCTTCTCTAACAGGGTTTCTGACAGGAGCTTCATGTATTTAGCTATATCCATTTCCCAATTAACTCTGACCAGCTTTCCTGTCCCTGCTGCAGAAAAGCATTACCACTGCTGCCACCACCATGTACCGCAATGTGGATAGTGAGTTCAGAGTTTCGTGCAACAAAAGCTTAACCAACACACATGGCATTGGGCATATAAGCCAAACAGTTAAATTTTGGTCTAATCTGACCAGAGCCTCTTCTTCCACATATTAGCTGTTTCCCCTCACATGACATGTGGTAAACTGCAAACTGGGCTTCCCGTGGCTTATTCTTTCATTAGAACCAGATTTGTGGAGTGCATGACTACAGCTATCCTGTCGACAGATTTTCCCACCCGAGCTGGGGATCTCTGCAGCTCTTCCAGAGTTAACATGGACCGCTTGGCCGCTTTCCGGATTAATTAACAATACACTTCCTGCCAGTTTAGGTTGGAAGCCACATCTTAGAAGATCCTTGTTTTTATTTAAGGATACCAGCGTAAAGAGACGGTTTTTCTTCCTTTTTTTTCACTCCAACATTATGCACTTTGTGTTGGCCTGTTACATAACCCACCCCCACCCCACACCCATTGTTGTGGAGGTGTGCTTTCTTTTGAAAGTCAGTTTCAAATGTGAAGTGTTTCAGTAGAGCTTCTAACAGTTTTGTTTTCTTCAACCTATTCCAGCCTCAGCAGTCGGACCACTTAAAGTCATATCCAGAACCCGAGAGCCGGCTTCAGCCTCCACCTCAGCTGCAGCTGACAGAACCACCTCAGAATTCCCACCAGCTCCAGCAACAGAACCCAGTCCAGCCTGGGCAACAACTATTAAACACTGATCATCAAGAAGATTCGGTGTGTGTAAAACATCAGAGACTGTTTGGTCTTCTTCTGGGATTTTTTATAAGCACTGCTATTCTTGGACTGGTCTACTACATCCACCACGGTCTGCATACAGGGAGCAAAAATAATGCAGCACATGGTAGGCCTCCAGAACCACCCACCTCCCAGCAACAAGTTAAAATGGTGTACCATCTTGGCTAACTATTCTTTAACTCTGTCCTACAGTAGTCCCGTGCCTTTCTTTAGCCTGTCAGTGGGCTGCTGCTCGTCTGTCCATGTCAACGGATCCCTTCAACCAGTCCTGTGATTACTTTGTGTCCACGTGTGGTTCAAAAAGACTCTCACTGAAGAATGGAGGGAGACAAAAAAGTCACGGTATACTGGGTCATTCTCAAAACCTGATGTATAGATCAGCAGAAAAGGAGAGACAAAACAAAAGAGACCACAGAAGACTGACAGAAGATACAAATCTGAGCCGAAAAGCTGTGCTGCTGCAATATCTCAGGGGGATTTTAGGTAGGAAACAGTCTGAAGCTTTTTGTAATTCTTTAATGTGTGCCATTGTGTGCTTTATTGATATGATTGTCCGTCCACATTAAGTTGTGCTTGATTCTTTACAGTAACAAAGCAAAAACAAATTTCAGTTTGCTTTGTTAAATCATCCCCAAATACCTCCCCAGAGTGAAATCTCTTTAGGTTCTCTTTAGAAGGTCCTAAATCCAAAGAAGAGTCACCATGGAGGTTGTGGAAGTAGAGGAAGAGGCTCCGGGGGATGGCTCAAGGGTCGCAGAGTCTTTTAGGAATCTTGGAAGACTGATGTAGAGACCGCAACGGCTAGTTAAGAAGCTGTGGAAGACAGCCACAGTAGGTCGAGGAAACCCTGGAGGGCTGATCAAAGTATGGATAAGCAGACTTAATCGCTTGCACCATCTCACTAGATGAGTCCAGTCATCCTCAACCTCTTTAGAGAATTCGGGAACAGTCCCTAAATGAGGTGGGTTGTTCTTAAACCATACAAAAATGTAGGTGTTTGGAGAGGAATATCATCCTTGACAATATCAGGGAGCACAGGCACTAAAGATGAGACAGATGCTTAGCCTAAGAGTAGGGAACTAAAAAACTCAAGGAGTGTCTGGGGCTTAGAAGAATCCAGGAGTGGTCAGGATTCTGAAGACTTGAGAGGTGGCTGAGGAGCCTAAGACTCCAGGAATGGCCACTGCTCTGAAAACTCAAAGAGAGGAACTCTAGACGTGGCCAGTGATCTGAAAACTGAAGAGGTAACTTGGAATCTATCGACTCCAGGAGTTCCCAGAGAATGAAGCTAGTGATGATAAAGGCTACTCTGATAGAGATTTTGAAAACCTTGAAGAAGATGAATCTGGAGATTGTTGAAACACTGACTGGAGACTATGGAGACACTGAGAGTGGAGGAGATGATGGGAGATCCAGTTATAGTGGCAGATTCTGTAATAAAGGAAGCACTGGAGAGGTAGATGGTGATGACTGTTCTAACAAGGGATACTCTGAAGGAAAGAATCATGGCACAGGAGATGGAGATGATAGAGCAGACTCTGTAGATGGAGATGATGCAGTAACTCTGTACATAAAGATAATGCCTATATGTGCCTGTCTATAAAGATAAAGACAGTCTGGAGAAGATGATGATTCAGATAATGCAGGTGACAGTGGATAAGATGATGGTTCAGATTATGGAATCCTTAAAGTCAGAGACAAAGCTGGAAACCATGATGCTGGAGACAGCATATTAAACCAGCAGGTAGGTGGCTCTGCTGCAATTCACGATGCTTATGGCATTCAAGAGGTGGTGCACGTTATGGTATGAAGAATGGGGAAGTGACGAAAATGATGGTGGTAAAAAGGGTGCTGCAGGTAGTGCTGGAGGTGAAGAAGGTGGCGCAGGTGGCAGTAAAGACAACCTCATTGGAAATGGCTGCCACTGGGCAGAGAAAGATTCTTGACCTGGGACTTTACCTTTTGGTTGGCTGTGGGTGCTGGAACTGTGGCAAAGAGCACTGATGCAATTTGTTCCCCCAGAAAGCGGACCAAGACTCCTAAAAACCCAGAGTGAAACATCTTGTTTTCTGCCTCATGGCAAAGATATTCAATGAAATATTTTCCTCTGCTGAGTCCATGTAGAGCAGGACCCAAGAGCAGATATGAAGCTAACAGAATCATATCTAGAGTGGTTTTAATGAAAATGCAAAGCAAATTTTGAAAAACTGGAGGCATCACAAAGAAGAAAAACATCAGATTGACGATTTAGTACATTATTGCCATCTGTTGAAGTTTGAAACTAAATCCATAGATGAAACACAGTGGGAAAGCAGAGTAAATTGTGCTTTAGTGGAAGTGAGGCAATTTCTCCCCAAAAGAGACATAAAAATGTTGGAAATTTGGCAAAACTCAGTCTGACACTTTTATACCACAACAAAGCAAAACTCCCAGGTTCCAATGTTTACATGGCGAGTCTGTGCTTTGAGCCTGTACCACAGCCAATGTGTTCATCCAAGATGGCAGATAGCGGCACCATAGTCATGTCGTATAAAATCAACTCGATAACAAAATAAATTTTTATACAGTTGTATAAATTATGAGAGTTGTTATTTAATAAGTTGATGTTACTAATATTGTAAAAGCAGGTTTGTACTGTTACAGTTGGTTAACACAGAAATAATATTTTTTTCTATAGAAGTCAGTTATTTTTTTTTATTATAATAATCTTTTTAAATTTTTATTGGAATCAGATTTTTTTTTGTGTGTTCTAACCACTAGACTACCACTCCCCAATGTATTAGTTTGCTCATTATTTAATAAAAAATTTTTTTGGGGGTTAATATTTACAGAGATTTTCGGACAATTTTAAAGTTCACTTCTTCTTGCTGGATGTTCTTGCAAACATAAGTACCATTTAAAATCATTTTAAAGTAAAAAATATATATATTATTCCGATTAAATTATGTTTGGTCAAGTGACTTGTTTAAGACTCAAAGTTTTGGACTTCAACTCTACTCGAGACTTGCATGCCTTGACTTGGGACTCGACTTGGGATGCTCATGCCTTTACTTGGGACTTGACTCGAGACTTGGGTGACCTTAGACTTACTTGTGACTTGCAAAACACTGACTTGTTGACTGTGACTTTAGTGGACCACGCTTGGACCATCATCTCCTCAGGATCGTCCCTACAGTCAAACATAATGATTGCAGCTTTATTCTGATGAGAGGTTTGTTTCTTTGACAGGAAATATTAAAATAATCTAGTGAGTGACCGAGAGATTTAAGTAGCTTAGAAAATGCTGATTTAAATCATGTTTATTTCTCTGTCAGAGACCAACCACAGTTCAAGCAGCTCAGCTGTTCAGAAGACTAAAGACTTTTACCGTTCCTGCTTAGACACCAGATCTTTAGAAGCTGCAGGGGCAGAGCCCTTCCTCAGACTCATTCAGAAGGTATGAACATGCCTTTCAAAAGAGGTTTGAAGCCGGTTCTTATTTTATGTTATTAATGGGTTGTTTGTAGTGGTGGTTGCTTCCTTGTTTCAGTAGTTAAACACAAAAAGAAACAAGACAGAAATGCTTAGTCAGTCAGTATGTCACTAGTATATGTTTCAAACCTTTATACCAAAAAATTACAAATACTTCTCATATCATATTTTATACCATGAGCCAACCAAGCTAATCAATCATTCCATGCAGCATCATAGAAACACTGCGGATCTAAACTCTGAGCCCACTCATTCTGTCACTACAATTATATGACAACATTTATTGTCCTTTTTCCTGCATTCTTCAAATTGTTCATTGTTTCCTCGCTGTGTCTTGTCTGTATACAGTTGGGAGGCTGGGCGGTGTCCGGGCAGTGGAATAAGCTCGATTTCAACTACACCCTCAGTTTGCTAATGAGAGAATATGGGACGTTTCCATTCTTCAACCTCTACATAGGCAAAGACCAGAATGAAACTGGCAGTAAGAGAACCAAGAGATACATTCAGGCCAGTATCATGTCTGTCTTGTCAGTCAAACCAAACTGTTTCAACATACAGCAAAAGTAAAGAAACTGACACAATGTGTTACTGTAATTTTGGAGGTGATGTGATCAAAGTGAGAATGATGTTATTGCTTTACCTTAAGCATCTTCTTATCAACAGATTGATCAGCCAGATCTTTTGATCCCAATTGAATGGAGCAACAAAACGCAGAAGTCGAGAACTACAACTGAGGTTAGTCATCCATGTTATAATTCCTGCAGCATATTTCCTAGATCAAAGTCAATGTGTGTGAACTAACAGAGGATTTTTGATTGCAGACTCTACGTCCCTTCCTGGCATCCTGTCAGAGCTACCTGGCTTTCCTGGGATCCCCTCCATCCATGAGAATGCTCCACGTTGGCACGTTCATCTCTCTGTCCTCAGAGCTCGCTGTGGCAGCTTCACCTGTGGAGTACCGAATGTTAAAAGGACAGCTCTATCAGCGAATGACCATAAGAGAGCTACAGGTACAAGCCAGGTCTGCTTCATCATTGTGTTTCAAGGTTTCAGACATTTAATAAATTCTGTTAAATACACAGACAGTCCACAATCAGGGTTGAATTGACTACTGTTTGAATTCAGGACTGTCCAACAATTAATTTAAAAAGCTTTTGTGAATTTCTAAATTAGCATAAATAAAATCATTCATAAAACATGCTTTGACACAAGTCCACAGGCATTCAAAAAGACTACATTTGATACCAACACTATATGTTGGAGATCCAGGACACCATCTGCATGGGATAAAAAGTGTCACCAAGGATAAGGGACTTGGTAAAAGCAGTAACATGTGTAACAGGTCAGATGTGGTCCTTTCTGATCACTACATGTGAAGTGATCAGTGTGCCCACTAACTTGTAGTTATTAATTCCTGACTTGTTTCCCTGGTGTATAAATAGGATGTGATAGATAGGCCAATTTTTCTTAGCCAGTCTTCAAGATGGGAAAGACAGAAGAACATGTTATTCAAGTAAGGCAGAGGTGTGTTAATCTAAACTATTCTACTCATATTTAGAATAAAGTGTAACTGTGACAAACGAGGCTGTATGAGGATCAATATTTATCTTACCAGAATGCACAGTAAGGAGGGTGTTAAGAAAGGTTCCATAAAAGCATCTCCAAAGCTCATTGTTAAAGAACTGCAGCAATGACTGGCATCTTAGAGTCACCCTTTGAGGCTAAAGGCCATACAGTTGTTTGGTAGGTACACCATGAAAAAACCTTTTCTGACCTACCATCACAAACATGAACATGGCGTGTACCATATACTCCGGGGTCTTTAGGCAGAATGGTGGACTTTAGTCAGATGAGTTTTACATGGGTGTGGCATAAAGCAAAAGGAAAATGAGAAATGACTGTGAAGTATGGTGGAGGATCTGTTATGCTGTGGGCCTTTCAGTGTGAGATTATGCATCTATAATATAGGATCAATCTACTTTAAGGCTTCTAAAACCTTGTTACCAGTGGCACCAGTGACCTCCTGTACAGTTAGCGAATTTTCTCTGAAAACCTGATTTTACCGTTTAAAATAATAACTCTCCCACAGAGCAAGGCCCCTGCTATTGACTGGTTGGGCTGTCTGCAGGCTACTTTCCATCCATTGTCCCTTACTGAAGATGATTATGTCCTCCTACATAACCTACCTTACATCATTCAAATGTCCCGCATCATCAATAAATGGTTGCACAAGTCTGAAATGGGCAACAGGTAATATTAAGATATTAAAACAGGATTTTACCATCTCATTGTACTGTTTTGTTAATCCTTTGCTGTCATTTGGTTGGACAAAGCAGTACTCTTCACACGTATATGGTCCTAAATCTGCTGCACACTCTGATGCCCGCCATGGATTCCAGATTTTCTGAAACGGCAAAGAATCTGTCTTTGGCATTGGGAAATACTGAAGAGGTCAGTCAAGCATGGCGTGCATAAAAAACAAAAATGGAAGTGTGAATGGATTTATTAAATCACATGTCGGGGATTTTTACCAGGAAGTTCCTCGCTGGAAACACTGCGTGCTGGAGACCAAAAGAGGATTTGACTCTGTTCTCACACATCTTCTCAGTGAGAGGAATGCACGTCGAGAGGTGAAATGACACAGTGACACATAATGAATTGATTAAATGATTAAAATCTAATAAAGTTTTTTTTTTCTCCCATTAACAGACAGAAGAGATTATTGAAAATGTCTTTTTTGCCTTCATATCCAAAATATCAGAACTCAAGTGGAAAGATCAAAAGTCTTTTCAGACTTTTATCGACAAGGTAAAAGAAACAAAACAAACAAAAATCTATATTTGCACAAATCTTCATTTTGTTTGACAATAATTAGAGCTTTACTTTCTCTAGGTTTACACTTCACCTCCAAGACTATGGTCTTCAGAGGAAATTTCTGATGAAGATGATCTTGATCTATTATTTTTTGAGGTATATAAAAGAAAATGTTAAAAACAAACATTCTTTTAGAATGTGTTTTAGTAACCAACAGTTCTTGTTATCTGTAAAATATTCTTGTCAGATAGTTTTCCTGCTTCCCTTAAGGTACTTCACAGTTTTTTCATTTTGTCACATTACAACCTCAAACCTGAGTGTGTTTTATTGTAGCATACAACTGTGATACATGGTTTTCAAAGTGTCGCGTGGATTTGTAACCAGCCCCCTATACCCTAGTTACTCTAAATAAAATCCAATGCAACCAACTGTCTTTAGAAAGCACCTAATAAGTTAGTAGAGTTATATAATCGCAGTATCAACACAGTTATTCTTTCAATGCCTCAGAGGTTGTTAGAGAACAAGCATCATTAATCAATTCATATCATTATCGCATCATTCACTAATATTATCTCATATTCCATGTCTTCTAAATATCATGCTCCTCTTGTCCACTGTATGGGTTGGAGAATATGCCAACAGGACAACTCGTAGTTGTGCATTCCACAAATCTGGTCTTTATAAAATAGAGAAGAAATTTTTACCTGAAAGAAAGCCGTAAGAAGTCCTTTTTTCAGTTTGCCGTATGACATGTAGAGGACATGTTGAAACATTGTGTTATGGTCAGATGAGACCAAAAGTGAATGCCATACATTCAGAATGCCATGCATGTTGAAAAACTTGGGGCACGGCGCTGATGGTGTAGGGGTTAAGCGCGAGGCTACAGTCCTCGAAGCGGCTGTCCCAGGTTCAAGTCCCAGTCCCGGACCCGGTCACATTTGCTGAATGTCTGCCCCTTTTTCCTGTCTGCCTACCATCAAAAAATTTTAAATAAAGGCCACTAGTGCCAAAAAAATATCTTAAAAGAAAAACTTGAACCATGCATAACCTATCCCCACAGGGAAACATGGTAATCGCATAATGCTGTGGGTATGCTTTCTTCAGCAATAGAACCAGTCATAGTCAATTGGAATGACCATGATGTGACCATGATAACATATTATGCAGCGTGTGTGCTTAGAAAATCAAGAAAGTGGACAAGTTGAAACAAAAGAGGTATCCGCTCTTAAAGCTGTCTATAGCTGATGTACGGTATCTGAAAGCCAAGCAGCAAAAAAAAACCTGCCTTACACAAGACCTGAGAGAGCATCCCTCAGTGACCCTTTATGATTCATAGGTTTGAGTTAAGGCTTTACAAACAAAAAAAACATTCCTTAAAAAATGAAGACACCCAAATAAATGTGGCAAAACTCTAACAAAATTGAAAGAACTGTTGCTCAACTGCAGAACTGTGACAATGCAAGACTAGAACTAAGTCTTTTACTACAAAGAGTTAAAGAAAATAACCACAGACCCAACAACTTCTTTGATTCCAGGTGACAGTCAGTTCCCAGGGCTTCTTCTCCAACTACCTTCAGCTACTGTCCCTTTGGCAGAAAAGGCGCAGTAAACTCTTGGCTGCGCAGACTGAAGCTGCCAATACGTAGGTTTCTCCTTAATGTCATCAATCTGATAAATTCTGGATAAGGTCTTAAACTAACAATAATCCTCTAACATTTCCTTCAGTCTGTCTGTCACGCCTTCACTAGTGAGTAATGGGCTTCTCTTTCCGATGGGAATGTTCATCCCCCCTCTTTTCCATCCCACCTATCCAAAGTAAGATGTGTTCAAGTGAAAACATTGCTGAATGTATTAATCACTTAGTCAAGCACAACATTTCACATCTTCTCTTGTGAACAGGGCCATGAATTTTGGTGCAGTGGGTTTCCTTGTTGCCAAAGACATTTTTCATCTGTTTGTGCCTGACAGTAAGAAAGGTTTATGTGTCTGCTTTGACTTGTGTTTTTTGACTTCATGTTTAAAAATAACTATGCTGCATTTGTGTTCACAACTACACACATTCAAATTTTGATTGTAACCAAACTGAAAGAGGACTTTAGTATTTGCAGCTCTAACACATATAGTGTGAAAAAAAAGAATGTCACATGTCAATAGGTAATTCTATTTGGATGAAACGGGAAAAATACTGAACATACTTACTGGAATTTGTTCAGTATTTTTGTACAAAAGCATTTGTTGGTAATGGCAGCTTCAAGATGTCTCCTGTATGGAGAAACGTATCGCATGCATTGCCCAGGTGTAATTTTGACCCATTCTTAAACACAAACTGTCTTCAACTCTTGAGAGTCCCAAGCCATCTTTGCACTCTGATCCATTCTTTCCATAAATTATTAAAATGATTCAAGTCAGGTGACTGATTGGGCCAATGTAGCAGCTTTATTTTTGACTATTTCTGAAACTAGTTGAGAGTTTCTCCAACTGTGTCTTTAGGATCATGCCTAAAAATTTTATCCTCAATTAATCTTTAGATTTGTATGAAGATTGTCTCTAAAAAAAGGCATCCATTCATCCTTCCCTTTAATTACATGATATCCGCCTGCACCATGCACTAAAAAAACAGCCCAATATCACGACTCCAAATTTTACCGTTGAGTTGATTTTCGGATGATGTGCAGTGCCATCTCTCCTCTGAACTTGGTGTGCAGAATGTATGCATGCTTTTTCTTTGGCAGTGGAGTCTTGCGCGGTGAGCGTCTGTAGAGGCTATCATAGCTCAGTGCATTACGTAACTGGGTCATATCATGCTTTAATATCCTTCTTTTTCATACTTAAATTATTCAGTTGTGGTCTATATAAAATGGAACTGCAATCCTCACTCCTCCTAGATGAGCATGTAGAGACAGTGGACAGTCACTGGCATTGACTTTGCAGCAATCCCTCATACTGAGCATGCATGTAGCGACAGTGGAGAGGAAAAACTCCCTTTTAACAGGAAGAAACCTCCAGCAGA
>JAHUTJ010042601.1:0-17700 GCA_036250325.1 Characodon lateralis | reverse complement strand
AGATTGCATCCAGTCAGTGACTTGCAGCATTCCCTCCTCCCGGATGAGCATGTAGAGACAGTGGACAGTCACTGGCGTTGACTTTGCAGCAATCCCTCATACTGAGCATGCATGTAGCGACAGTGGATTTTGCATCCTTGTTTCTTCTAATTCCCAATGACAAAATTTTAAAAGGTTCTGTACTTTTGCAATCCAGTATTACTCTCTTAGTGACTTCATATTGATAAAATAAATTAGTTTTAGAGCTAAAGGCTCTAAAATCAGAGTGGGGCCAAGATAAGATAAAATCATTTATCTATCATCTTAAAACATCTCCAATCCTCTCTCATGTTTGATTAAGATGGTTAATTAGAGTGAAGAATGTGGTTATCCACAATTTATAACACTTAATTATACAATTTACAGCACATGCTGCAGAAACAGTATGTGAAAGGTGCGTTTAGTTAGCAGAACATCTGTACATATAAAAAAATGTACTAATAAAAAAATGTAACTTGTAAAATCTTATTTAGCAAAGCCTGACTAATCAGTCAATGTAGACAAGAACGGGAGAAAACTACCAAAGGGCTACTGAAAAGGGTTACATATTTTTTCAGATAGAGAGAGGTGTTAGATCTTGCAAAATGGGACTAGAAGACAGAAGAATGTAATGAAAAAAAACTCAGACATACCAAAAGAGATATTTTTAAAATAGGGGATGTTCCTCAAACCAAACAAATGACTATGTACAGTCTATTATCTTTTTTCAGTTCAAACCAAAACATCCCAGTCAGAGCTAGTGAAAATCTTCATCCTGGCTGGAGGTTTGTTGTTTTTTTCAGAAATGCTCATTTTCACGGACCATGATGATAGGTTTAACCACAGGGGGAACAAACAACTGAGGCATCAAAACAACCTTTGTTTGTGTGTGCAGAATAGGAAACCGACTAAATCCTAACAAGGTCACACAACCACAACATTTATCTTCTATACCACTTATTCCATAGTGGGTCACAGGGGAGCTGGTGCCTATCTGCAGCAGTCTACGGGCCAGAGGAAGGGTACACCCTGGACAGGTTGCCAATCCATTGTAGGGCAACACAGAGAACAAACAACCATGCACACACTCATTCACACCTAAGGGCAATTTAGAGAGATGAATTAACCAAGTCAAGTTTTTGGACTGTGGGAGGAAGCCAGAGTACCTGGTGAGAACCCACGTATGCACAGGGAGAACATGCAAATTCCCTGGCCGGGAGTTGAAACCAGGACCTTCTTGCTACAAGGCCACAGTGCTACCAACTACGCCACCATGCAGCCTACGTTTATCTTTTTACTGGAAAAAATCTCCGAAAAGTAATATGTTTTTATTCCACTGTGAAAATGTTTTTTTTAATGTCCCATTCATTCATCATTTGTTTTATTCAAGATCAAATCACAATGGTAAAAGGCTGAGTAGGGAAAGCCAGATACCATTTTTCCCAGCTAACTGTTCAGATCATTCTGCAGGACCCAGGAAATTCTAGGCATGCAGACATTGTGAAAACAGTCTCTAAAGTTCAAATTGAGAAGCAGAATGGAAAACAAAATGGATTTCAGTGAGTTGCAGTGATCTCAGATGTTGCTGATCTACTGGGATTTTTATTGACAACGAATTCTCAGGTTTACAGTAACTCACCAAAGTGAGTACAACCCTTTAATTTTTGTAAATATTTAATATAGAATATGTTTTAATGGGACAACACTTATGACACTTTTGCCCCTTTTTCACTGGCTTGTTTCAGGCGGCGTGGCTCCACTCCACTCGGTCTCGCTCTACTTGATACTGTGAGGGGTGTACTCACTTCTGTGCGATACTATATTTTATGGAAAGACAATACTAGGTAAAATTACCACTCATTATACTGATGGCTGCTTCCATCAGGATAATGTCATATAGCTCAAATAACCTCAAACTGGTTTCTGGGACATGACAATGAGTTTATTATACTGTAGTGTCCTCTCCAGTCACCAGATCTAAATCAAATAGAGCTCCTTTGAGATGTGGTGGAATGGGAGCCTTATATTATAGATGTGCAGCAAATTTGCAGCATCAATGACATATCAGTTATGTCAATATGGACCTAAAACTTTGAAGATTTTCCTCACGTTTTGCTGAAGTTATGCCATAAAGAATCAAGACAGCTATGCAAAAAGAGGTCCAGCTTAATACCAAGTTGTATCTTGCAAAGTGGCAAGCTCAGCGATTTCGAAGTCTCCTCTGGGATCTGTTCTCAGTGGAAACTGCGAGGAAACCTTGCAGAGGAGGGACCCAAAAGGCATCCTGATCAGATGTCCAGACCACCTGACCTGATTACTTTTGGGGTGGTTGCTCTACTCCGAGTTCCCCATGGATGACAAAGCTCCTCATCTTATCTCTAAGGCTGACCCTGACCAACCGAGTGAGGAAGTTGATTTCATCCACTTGTGTCCAGGATCCCGTTCTTTCATCAGGACCCATTAGGTTAGGGTTAGACTATAGATTTACTGGCTGATTAAGAACTTCTGTTTCAGCTTAGCCCTTTCTTCATCGCAACAGACTGGAACAGCATCCGCAATACCACAGATAAGGCCCCAAACTTTCTGTCTGTACTAGCATTACTTTTATTTAACAAGATTGCAAAATATTTCAGCTCCTCCGATTGAGGCAGAGACTGGCCCACTATTAAAACAGAGTTGATTTTTAAATATTCAAAACGCTACTTCTCTATTCTATTTCTATTTTTATTTCTATTTCTATTTCAATGCTATTGTCAGAAAAAGTCAAAACATTGACCTTTTAATTGTCAATTACCAGATTTCAAATATATCCTTTGTTTAAAATCCTTTTTTAAAATGCAAATTCCAAAATTCTAGATCCCAGAGACAAGTATTAAAAAAGTGTGTCACTGTTCAAAAATCTCACAGACAACCTGGTGTGAGTAAAGTAGGTCAAGAAAAATGAAAAAAAGGAACTGGAGAGGATAGTTGTGGTGTGGAGTGATGGACACAGGAGAGTTCAGCTCAGTGCAGGTCGTCATGGGTGGTGAGCTGGTAGGCAAACAACCTTCCTGTGTCAGTAATGAAGGAAAGACGCTTTAACACAACCCAGCTGCTCACTAGTCAAATGGAAAAAATGCATATACTCTAACCTTTAGAGAGGTTAGAATAGAATACAATAAAATAAGTTTAATTTTGCAATAAAATGATCAGATTAAAAACCTAAATCTAAGAAATTGGCAGGTGAGTGTATTAGGCAGCAAGTAAACATTAGCTGCTCAAAGTTAATGTATGAAAATCTGAGACAAGTTTAAGGAATTGAATGAGTTTGGAAAGGACCAATTGGTATGGATAGATGACTGGGTCATATCATCAAAGCATGACGCTATCTTCTGGACATAAATGATTTGCTGCTATGTTTTGCAACTATCTTTGTGCCAGATACCACAGAACACCTTCAGCCACTAATGCCAATACAGTCAGGGCTGTCTTTGCACCTAAAAAGAGCAATGACACTGTTTGGGACGTGGTAATAATGTTATGCATAATTAGTATTGACCCAGCAGGTTTTTTTTATTTGCAGTTTTATTAAGTTGCCAGTCTACCTGTCACTGTAAACTGCCTACCGGGTTGAGCTTCTTTCTTAATGAGCAACTCCACAACTGTCGCTACGGCCGTCCATGTTTGATGACAAACACTGTGATACATTTTTCTATTGAACTGAGAAACAACAGACAATTTACAGGAGTGAAAAAAAAAAGCCAGAACACAATCGGGCCCAGCTAGTATGGTACATAAATAAAACATCAGCTGAAGGTTTCGCGCTGTGCTTCCCCCTGGACTTTGGAAAAATTCTTCCAGGCAGTTGGTGATAATGCAGTGGGAGACTTTATGAACAGCTCATTTTGCACTTCTGTACGCCGTCTCACAGCTGCAGTTAGGCAGGAGCTCGGAGACTTGACTCTGTCTATAGAATAATTCAGGACAGTATGTCTGCGCTGTGTTATTAGCTCAGCTTCCATAGTGGATGTTAACAGCAAATTATCCTGCAATAAATCAGATTTTTATGAAAAATATTGAGATGTATAAAACCACAAGAAATAGTTTCCCATCAATGAATGGTTTTCAAATTTGTAATATTCTATTTTTTTCCATATTAAAGTTTAACATAAATCACAAAACATAAATATGTTTTCTAAGATTTACCTCCAAAACAACAACACTGAAATTCTCTGCATATCCCATTTCATTTTTCATAACTTGAATCTGTAAAATATATTAAGGCAAAATCTGTCTTTGACCAATTTAACTTATTTTTTATTTTAAGTTATATGTATCTTATTTTTTAAACCTATATTTACTGCATTTATCTTTGTTGTCTCTGTCAGCTGGATGATCAGCCTTCTCAAATATATTAATTGAATTTTTACTGCATTAGCATAATATCATACCGGACATCTTCAAAAATGCCAGATTATGCTGCTGCAATAAAAAATGTTTTTATTTTATTAATAAGTTCGAGGGATCCCTCTCTCTATATGCTCCATCCATGTGACTTTTAAAGGAGAAGACCTACCCCAATGGCAAAACCGATTTGTATAAATTAAGTGTTAACAGCAGATGAGTCAATAATTATGTTAAAACAATTGTATGTATGTAATTGATGGTAATAAATGTACCCAAATCAGAGGTTGAATTTTTTAATGTTGTAGTTTTTAATGTTAGATTATACTGCTCCAATAAAACAATTTATTTTAAGGGTTTTTAAGCATCTGCACCAGTCGTGCCAACTGTAATGGTGTAACTGTAAAAATAAACTAAAACTGGAAGTATGAATGCATGGTTTAATAGTCTATGTGCAGTCTTTGGGAATCCTTGCAATTTAATATTTTCCTCTATGGTGGTGTTATGGTTCAATCCTTTCTGCGGCTTGCTCTGTTAAATGTCTGAGAGGTTTGCTGTTCCACTCAGCTCACCCTCACCTTGGTGACAGGCCAAGCCAGAGTTTACATCCATAAGAGGCCCCCAGGTTTTCATATGACAGCATCAGACATTCCTGAGGTTTGCTGCACAGTGCTTTGACTGTTCAGAGCTCCTGCCAAGTCCATAGTAACAGACAAGCCTATATTTAGTTGCGTTTAGGGACTGTTGCATAGACCTTAAAATAGTTTTTTGGGGAGACACTTCTTTAATGCTCCTCCTTAGGGGTCCATTAGAGTCTTAAATATAAAAACTGCACAAACACAGCCCATGTTGTACTGAACGAATTGACTCTTGATTATAGATGTAACTGTTTCTCTGAGACAACTGTGAAAAATTCCAAAGGCTAAACTTAAAAGTCTCAATATTTAATCCTTAAACTTAATTTTTAACAAGTCATTACATTTATAAAATAGGCCAATCAAATCTTTTTCCACGTTTTTGGGAGGCTTCCGAAGCTTTTTAGCCTTTGGCTGTTGGCACAACTCTGGCCAAAACTGTGCAGCTTTCACCCACAATCCTCTTATCTAACAAGTTCAGTGCTCTAATCTTGCCTAAAGGGAAGCCTGCATCTTTCAAGAAGATCTTTCATAGAAGAGCAACAGGAACAATGATTGACAGTTTCCCCCAGCAAAGGTTAAACCTCTGGTTGGCCTGATGTGAGAGTTTCAGAGGTATGAGTGAAATCTCCAGAGACTACAACCTGAAAAAAACACCAACAGAGACTCTTACAGTGACTGACAGCTTCTATGGATGTCAACGATCTCTGAATCCTCCGATCAAAGGCTCAAAGGGAATTATACTAACATGAAGGAGAACTGGGATCCATCTTTCACTAAACAAATCCGATCCATTTTTATCTCTAACTCTCAGCAAGCTTGACAAGTTGCCCTATAGAACTTCTAAACTGACAAAATGAAACACCTTTTATCAAGGCTTCAATTGCTGTCTGGGTTATTCAGTGGTGCCACCAGGGATCTGCCTAGAGGGGGCAATAACCACCCTCGTGAATTAGCTAGACAATAAAACAATTATGCCCTCTTCTTTGCAAAATAGATCAAGCACAAACAAACTGAATGGATAGCGTCTGTGAACACTAATTTTTAAATCTTGCCTAAGATTCCCAATTAGACTTTTAATTATGGAAGTAAAATAGTCTCATTAGAATCCAACATTTTTTAGACATTGATATAACGCTGAATTTTTATCCTGTGCAATTATGTATGTGAATTTTTTTTTGTACTTAAAATTTGTCCGCAAAAATTGACCTGCAAGAATTCACCAGCAGAAATTCACCTGAAAAAATTGATCTTCATTAAGCCACTATCCAGCAAACTGTTAAGAGGCTCGCCTCTGCCCATGGCAATGGTGTGTCACGTGATCAAATAAGCGTAATCTGATTGGCTAAAAGACGCTCGACTCGATCGGGTGCTGATTGCTTTGGCTTGAGTCACCAGAAGATCAATACATTTGCAGGCGAATGTTTGCAGGTGAATTTCTTCAGGTGATTTTTTTCAGGCAAATTCTTGCAGGTGAATTTTTGCTGGCAAATTTTAAGTACAAAAAAAATTCACATACATAAATGCACAGGATAAAAATCCAATGTTATAAATTCAATGTCTGAAAAATTTCTTATTCTAATGGACTATTTTACTTCCATATTTAATGAACTGTTTTATAGATGAATGTGCTTTGATTTAAACAATCAAAAGATTTTTGTCACCTGAGCTGTGGAGCTCCCCAGACTCAACGTGGGCCTCTAGGTTGTTTCTATGTTCTCCATGTTCGACCTGTAGGGTCTAGATGGATGGCCATGGATTGGTAGGTTTGCAGTTGTTTCTGTTTCCAGAAGATGAACTGAGCTTCGTTAAATGTTCAAAGCATGGGATATCGTTTTATAACCTAACCCTGTTTTAAACTTTATCCCTGCCCTGCCTTGTCTGTTCCTTGGTCTCAAAGATGTTGTTTTTTTTCCCACTAATGATCTCTAACAAGCCCCTGAGGCCTTCACAGAACAGCTGTATTGCAATTGAAAAACAATTAAACACACATGGACTTCATTTACCAATTAGATAACTTCTGCAAATATAACAACAGGGTATTAAAACTCTGAAAACATAGTTATTTAGCCACCCATTTGAAAACAGTCTGGAGGTGACCCTATGATGATCGTGACCTTTTTGATACAGGAGAACACACACTGTTGTGCCAACAAACCCCAAAAAGGAATTGGAACTTGCAAGCATGTAAATGCTAAAATCCAGGAACAGACAGCTGTTTAAACACAGAAGGAAAGAGAGGATTTTTGTAAGCCGGTATAATTATGTGGTATCAGCAGATTAACTACCAATGTGAGCCAGTAACCACCGTTGTCCCCACTCTAAACACAATAGTGTACCAATGCTTTGTTTAGACTGTCCTACAGAAGGGCTTGGGTTATGCAGTTTTTTTGTTTATTTCTTTGTATATCTTTGACAGCTGGAATTTGTCCACTGATGAATGGAAAAATTTAATCAACCATTCATGTCTGAGCCATCTTACTAACAATCCACTCAGGTCCATCGATGTTCGCCTAAACATAGAGTCTTGGAGTCTAAGCATTGCCCTCAAAACATTAAGGTGGTGAAATACTTGCTTCAAATGCTAAATGATAATGACAGCCCATCTGTAAAGATGCTAGTAATCAGAATTCAGATTTATATTTGCATTTCTGCATCCAAAAGATGGAAATGCATGTATCCAAATGTACTGGGAAACATAATGTTTGAGTTTATTATTGAGAAGCACTGCAGGCTCAGGATGGCACAGCGGTCCAGGCTCGCGACCCCTTTGTGTGATGGCGTTAAGAGATGTCTCAGACAGAAACCTAATATTCAGCGAGCTGGAACGAGTTCCCAGCGAGTCCTGGGCTTGTTCAATAAGCTGTTGACCAGCAAAGCCATTGCCCTGATTGCCCTCTCTCTTCCTCCTGCTGAATGGCTCCGTCAGTTAGAAAAACCCCAGACAGTTTGAGCAAAGCGGCCTGTGTGCCCTTGTGTGCCTTTTTTATGTTTGCACTTTGTTGACCACACTTTTTTTGCATCCTGACAGCTTGTCTGAAGAAACCGTGCTACAGAGCAGATAGGAAGTATGCTGCAAGTATCCTTAAAAACATAAAGGGTTGTTTGTGACATAAAATGTCATTAAAACAACTTGTTGTTTTTTTCCAAATGAGGGACCATAGGTTGGGGTGAACTTGCAGACTTTTCTTTTTTCTCTCGCTATTTTTATATTATTTTTCTATTTAGTATCAGTCTGTTACTTTACAAACTGAAACTTCTTTGTCTGATTTGGTAATTTTAAATCTAAGCAAAAAATAATCACACCAGGAGTTCTTTAAGGCTCCAGTTTCAGGCCACTTGTTTTCCCATATCTACATACTTCATCTGATTTGGATAATGAAGTACTACAATATTCACTATGTTACCAAGAGTATTGGGGCATTTGCCTTTACACAAATATGAACTTTAATGATATCCCATTTATAATGCAAAGGCCTTTGCCTTCAGTTCTTCTGGTACGCTGTCTATAAGGTTTAGGAGTGTGTTTAGGGGAATATCTGATCATTTTTCCAGGAGAGCATTTCTAAAATCAGGCACTGATGTTTAATGAGAGGGGCTGGCTCACAGTCTCCATTCTAATTCATCCCAAACATGTTCTTTGAGTTTGAGGTCAGTGCTCTGTGTAGATCAGCCAATATCACAAATGTTTGTAGAAGTCAGTGTCCATGCCTAGGTGCTTAATTGTATATATCTGTGACCATGGAAGTGTTTAGAACACTAGAATTCAATGATTTGGAGGAGTTACCCAATACTTTTGGCACTAAGATATCCTAACATATGTATGCTGATGACATACGGCCTTATGTTTCTGTGTCACCACATGACCACAGTCCCTTACACTGACTGAGTGAGTGTGTCCATAAGATCAATCAGCAGATTCGTAAAAATGTCCTCCAACTTAAAGCAGAAAAGATGTAAGTCATTGTTTTTCACAAAATATAAGGTAAGACATCAACACTTAACTCAATAAGGCTAAGAAAAAATAGAACATACAAGAACAGTTGGCTTGATTATAGGCCCAGTCCTCAAGGCACTGCTATTGTTCCCAAATTCATGTGACCTAAAAGAACAGAATTTTAAACATTATTATAGGTAGAAAGAGGACTCAGTGGTCTTGAGCCTTAATACATCGCAGAGTTCTTTATTTGCTGTGAACCACCTGAAATCCATAAATTATCAGATACCTGTTTACTTGCTTCTAGAACCAGAACTCAGGGGCTGCTTGATTTGATTTCGGCAACACTTACTTTTTCTGCTCATCAGCTCTGCAACAAGCTCCCTGAAATCCTGAGATGTGACAGAACTATTGGCTTCTTTAAATCACGACTGAAGACATTGGTCAGTGCCTCAGCTTCTGCTTTCTCATAGCTGTTCCTCACCTGCTAATGAATCACCAGTGCTCCCCAGCATAAATCCTACCAGGGTTCAGTCATTGTTTTTCAGATCCTCTGTTGCTGCTGTTGCCTGGTGAGTAATTCATGCAAAAAGAGCTCCGGCTAAGTACTAACTACATATGCTGTACAGCACATATAAATACTTTTAGTAGGCTGATATTAGCAGGCTGTATTAAAAAAATTGTCTTAAGTAATATTCTAATTTTCTGAGAAAATGGGTTTTAGGGTATCATTAGTTGTAACCCACAATTATCAGGATTAACAGAAATACAAACTTATACTATATCACATTAAGTGCAATACATATGTAGGATTAACAAGCTTCCATTATTGAGCTGAATTACAGAAATAAATTGCTTTTTGAAGATTTTCTAAATTATTAAAATGCACCTGTACTTTATACTAAATATATAAAAATATTACATCTGTGTGTTTAGTTAGACACTAGGATGAATCTAAAATGTCATAGTGTTAAAAAAGCCCTTTTTAACACCAACAACACCATACACTTTTGTCATGCTTGTGCTGTTTGTGCAGCTTGTCAAAAAGCCATTAGCTATTGTCAATTTAAGTAAAAACAGTTGAGGTGTGTATTGGATGAAGCCTTAACAGTTAAAGTTGAGTTTAAAAGCCACTGACTACCTCTGGGGCTGTTTGAAAAATATCAATTTATTTTCAAGGTTGATAATAAATGCAGCTGTTGCAAAGCTTTGTGGTGCTTTCTAAAGCGTTGCAGTCCTTAATGACTCTATCTGGCCTTGCTGGCAAAAAGAAACAATGTGTGTGCTGGCAGTCCTCCCCTGAGCATCTGCTTCCAGCAGTAATAGCTACCTTCCTCCATGCCCTGAAGAAATGTGCAAGGTGCAACCATGTTCAGGGACTCTACATAAGACTGTTTTGTCTCTAACAGCCCCGTGAGGTTTGAACCTAGGGATGAAAACGACCTTACATCTCTAAATGTGTGAAAAACAAAAAATAAATGAAAAGAGCCAAACACCAAAGACTACACCATCATTGTTTACAACAACTTCTTTTAAAACAACAATCTTTAAGATTTTCTGCCAGGAAATAGCTGATATAAAGCTGCTTGGTTAAAAGGTTTAAATCCTTTAATTCTGTTTTTTAGGGATCATTAAGTCATTGCATTATTATTGTGGAAATGAAGAAGAGATGCCCATACACAGCAATGGAGTTCACAGTTAAAATAAAAAAAAAAGGAAGAATATTATGATTATTGCCCAGGAAGAAAGACAGACAGAGTGGGGGTTTTGACCAAGCATGCCACTGACCTAGCCATCTCAGGTTCCCCTTTCACATGAAACCTTAGGAAAAAGAAAAGCAGGATTTGCATTATAATGAACTAACTTGTTGCTGTTGAAGCAAATTTGAATGTAAGAGAGATCTGCTTCAAACACTTTTTGTTTGTGTTTTTTTAGTGGTGTTTTATAGTACTTGTTGAGAATGAGCATAGTAAAAACTCTTACAATATATTTAAATAAAAATTACCATGTAAAAGGTGTTGAAAAGTGGAATTCTGAAGAGGGAGGAATGGTGTCATGCATAGGAATAAAGATATACCGGTAGGTAATAAAAACAGTTGGAGAAAAGGGTAAAAATGATTGGAGGGAAAAAAGGGGTCATACAGAAGGGATGAGAATGATACATTCTAAAAAGGAGATAAAGAGGAATGAGTGAGACAAGAGGGTAGTTAAGAGGGATGGCTGGGACAAAAAGGCATTGTAAGAAGAGAAGAAAAGAAGAGAAGAGACAATTAGGTTGGTAAGAGGGATAAGTGGGATGAGAATATTCTAAAGAAAAATGAAAGAGAAGTGAAAAAATAGCTCTAAGAAGGAGTGGGGAGAATGAGTGGGATGAAAAGGGGTTGTAAAGATGGATTAAAAGGACGAGAGGATTAAAAAGCATGGTGTAGAAGGATGAGCAGGATAGGTGAGATGAAAGGGAGTTGTTGAGGGAAATGAGGATGAAGACTAGGTCAGAAAAGGGTAACAGAGAGGCATGAGTAAAGACAGAGTGGGTGGTGCTTCAAAATGTAAAGGAGGAAATGTAAAAAAAATGGATTGTAAAGAAGATGAGGGGGATCGAAGGAGTCGTAAATAGGGTTTATATGGTACAGTGGGATGAAAACAGGTTGTAAAGAGATATGAGAACAAAGAGCGGGATGAAGAGGGTTGTAAAAAGGGACAATGAGGAAGTATGAGATAAAGTGTTATTAAAGTGGGATGAGTATGTTGGAAAGGAGGTAAAAATATAGATAAGATTAAATAGTTGCATAAAAGGGGTCATACATTTAAATGAGGATATTGGGTTTGATGCAAGGGTGTCATAAAGAGGGATGAAGAGGACAAGTTGGACAAAAAGGGATCATAAGAGGAGGGTGGGTTGGATGAAATCTGGATGTAAAGAGCTCTGGATGACAAATGGGTTGAAAGTGCATTGGAAAGAGGGGTGAGTGGACTGGATGGAATAAAAAAGATTTGGAAAAGGAATGAAGAGGATGAGGGATGACTTGAGTAAAATAAGGATTGTAGGATGAAGGGGATGAAAGGAGAGCTCAAAAAGTGTCTTGCATGGGTAAGACACACACGTGAGACAGGACATATATTGCCACAGAGTGTCATAGTTTTGTTGACGGATTTGACCCACATGCAGATTAACACTTAGGAGGTAGAGAAAAAGTTTAGCAAGTTTATTTCCCACAGGAATGGATAATGGAGTTGAACCCGGGACTGGAAACACACTGCTGCACGGAGAAGGAGGATCAGGTAAGTATGATAGTTTTCTGGATGATATTGCGTAACACTGAAGGTAAGTTTGCTTATAGAGTTGGAGATGAGGATCCACCAGGGAGGGAGTGATGTGGAGTCTGGGAGTGAGATTGATGGATTGCTGGGTGGAAATCCTTCTTGATCCGAGGTAGGAGATACTTGCACAGGTGGAGATTTGGGTGAGGGCTGTTTCCATACAACAGAAGGTGAGCACTAGATGCCAGTACTTGCAACCCAGTAGTGAGACGCGTTGGAGAGTGAGCAGGGTTTGCTTATGCCTGAGGCCTGGGAGACGAGGAGCTTAGCACCTGCCAGCTGGAGCTTGAGGGGATTCTTGGAGTCCTTGAAACTTGAGGAAGCGACTGGAACAGGAACCAGGACTAGGAAGTTCACCTGACAGGAGCAAAGACACGGGGGTAAGAATTATGATCTCGTAGGAAGACACCAATAGCTCTGCCCGGTTAGAGTTACCACAATTGGCAAACACTCAGGCGCTGAAGTGCTGGCAACCTGCTCCTCATATACTCCTCCAGATGAAGATAATGAGCTGCACCTGCTACCCTCTCACCCCAGGAGCTCAGGCAGCATCTAGTGGTTAAACACAGTAAAAAGCAGGCAAAAACAGAAGACAGGATCTCCCAGACCCCGACAGAGAGATTATTATCTGCAGCCATCGAATCTTGCTCTCACATCCTGTGTGTTTTAGAATCAGAATCAGAATCAGCTTTATTGTCAAGTTTGGACAGACAAACAAGTAATTTGACTCCGGTACACTTTTCTCAAAGTGAACATTTTAAATATTATCTAATGTACATATATACACAATTGACTTTACAATGGAATGTAATGTGAGATCAGTATGCATTTTGTTGTTCTAGAACTCTGATTGTCAAATGTTCATCAGAGAAACAGCCAGTGGGAAGAAACTGTCTCTGTGGTGGCTAGTTTTAGCAGACAGCGCTCTGTAGCGTCGACCTGAAGGTAAAAGTTTGTGTGGGGTCTCCAGAGGTTTTAACTGGCTTTTTCCTGACCCTAGACCTGTATAAGTCCTGGATGGAGGGAAGGTCAGCCCTGATTATTCTCTCTGCAGACCTGATTATTCGTTGCAGTCTGGACCTGTCCTGTTTTGTGGATAAGCCAAACTACACTGAGATGGACGAAGACAGGACAGACTAAATGATGGCAGTGTAGAAGATGACCAGCAGCTCCTGTGGAAGGTTTTACTTCTTGAGTTGCCGCAGGAAGTACAGTCTCTGCTGGGCCTTCTTCTGAACATTGTCTATGTGTGAGGACCATGTCAGGTTTCAAAAAATACTGGTTCCTAGCAACCAGAAGTGGTCCACAGGTTGTTGAGGATGGTGAGGGGAGTGTGTTCTGGTGGTGTTGTCTTGAAGTCTGCCATCATCTCCACAGTCTTGAGTGGGTTGAGTTTCAGGTGGTACTGACCACACCAGTGTACCAGCCGATCCACCTCCTGTCTGTATGCAGTCCTGTCAGTGTCCTGGGTCAGTCCAAGAACAATGGTGTCGTCCGCAAACTTCAGGGATTTTACAGACAGTTCCGTTGAGGTGCAGTCATTTGTGTAGAGGGAGAAGAGGAGTGGGGAGAGAACACACCCCTGAGGGCTGATAGTTCTTATGCGGGAACCATCAGCTAAACATATCTTACCTTTTTTTTCTCTAAGTTTAGGATCAGAATCAAAATGCATCTATGTTGATATGCATCAGACAGAGTAGAAAAAGACTACCATGCAATTTTACAGGGCCTTGCAAAAGTATTCTTTCTCCTTGAACTTTTCATTCTGTCACAATACTGCCACTCTTTTTTAAAAGGATTTTATGTGATAAATTAACACAGAATAGCACATACTTGAAAAGTGAAAAATGAATACTAGCTTTCAAAAACGTGGCATGCAATTGTTTTTTTTTTGTCAATACTTTGTTGAACCTCCTTTCATTGCAGTTACATTTGTCATACATTTCTACAAGGTTTAACTATTTACAGACTGAAACTTTTGCCCATTCTTTTCTGTCGAATAGCTAGGCAGATTGGATGAAGAGTGTATGTGTATATCAATTTTCCAAGTCTTACCAATTTATTCTCAATTGGATTTAGGCCTGGAAATTTTCTGGGATATTCTAAAGCATGAATATGTTTACATCTAAACATCCCACTGTAGCTCTAGCTTTACATATATTTAGGGGTTGTTGTCCTGCTGGAAGGGGATTCTCCAATGCAGCTGCAAGTCTTTTGCGGCATCTAATAGGTTGTCTTCCACAATTCCCATGCATTTAGCCTTATCCATCCTCTCATCATGTCTGACCAGTTTCCCTTTGCCTTCTTAAAAATAGAGTCCCCACAGCATAATACTGCCATTTCTTTTTGTGGGGATGGTGGTTTTAGAGTGATATGTGGAGTTACTTTTCCACCATACATTGTGTTTTTTTTGTAGGCAATAAACAGTCAGTTGTGGTCTCACACATGTTTGCTATGTTCTCCAAATGGCTTCTGATGTATTTATACTGAGATTAAAATACATAAAGGTGGACTCTATTTACTAATGAGGTGACTGCTGGAGACATCTGCCACTGGATTTTATTTAGAGGGGTATCAAAGTAAAAAATGTTAAAAACATATCTATATCACATTTTTCAGATTTTTATTTGTAAAAAAATGGAAAATTATGAATAATTTGCAATCATGCAATACTTTTCTTGGTCTATCACATAAAATACTGTTAATAATACTGTTTGAGGTTGTAATGTGACAAAATGCAAAAGAGTTCAAGATGCATGAATACTTTTGCAATTTTAAATCATTATTAAGGAAGAAGGAATTGATCCATCTGTTGGTTTCCCCCTCATATCAGTTTGTCAAAACCTAAAGTTTTTCTGTTTCTCTGTGTGGTTAAGGGTGCAGCTGCCTTCCCCACTGCTTAAGACAACACTGACCTTTTCCAACATAAATGAGGAGTAAACTCTGCCTGGATGTCATAAGATACTTTGTACTGACTGCTGTACTGGATCAGCAATGGCCAGAAAGCTGTTTCCAGTGCTGTTCATACTTTCCACTTTAAAGAAACACGATCATAGAGAATATTCAGGACCACAATTTCCTCAAGGTTGAAACTGCAATGACAGGCAAATAGAGCCCCTCGCAGGGGTGTATGTGGGCTGATGCGGTCAAAATATTTCCACCGACACACCATGATTGACCACTGCAGTAAAGCAATAAACTCTATGACATCCCGCACTATGATGTCCTGTATCAAAAGGAGTGCTATGTGACTATTATAATACTAGTATACATCCCAGTATTTTAGAAAAACAAAATTATAATGGTGAAAGACAGGTTTCTTCCAACAGTATTTCTTAAAACTACTAGTGTTACAAATAAACTATTTTCATGACTTTTAAATTCTTCTGAATCCCTCCTAATTTAGTTTTACAAAACTCTCAGGAATTATTCACACTATTTATTTGGTTGATATGGCAAGAATTTTTAGTGTCTGGGGTTGTTCATTTGACAATTATGAAAATAACACTCACACATGTTTTGCTAGAAACATTTGATTTTGTCTTTCTCAATTTAGACATGGAGAGTTCACTAGCCAAAAATGGTTCGAAACATTGATGGGTCTATTCAAAGATCACATAAAAAACAGAAAGTCTCATGAAACAGTAGTCCCGATATGGAGTTAACTTAGCACTACACATCATCCTGCACCACCTTGACCACCCAGGAACGTATGCTAGGACTTCAGCTCAGCCTTTTACGCTGTCAACCCAGATATCCTCCACTAGACACTGACACCACTGTCATTGGTCTGATCCAGGACAATGACAAGTTTGCATAAAACTAGGAGGTGGATTGGCTTGTCCGTCTGTGCAGTCAGAACATTGCTCAAGACTGTGGAGATGACAGTGGACTTCTGGAGAATACCCTCGATGCTGCCCGCCCTGACCATCCTCAACCTCACTGTGTCTACTGTAGATCACTTCTGGTTCCAAGGAATCGCCCTTTCACAGGACTTGAGCTGGTCCTTATACATACACACTGTTTTGAACAAGACCCTGCAGAGAATGTACTTCTTGCAGCAACTTAAGAAGTACAACCAAAGGATCATTGGATCTGACTGTCTCTCCATCCAGGATTTGTACAGGTCAAGGGTTAGGAAAGGGCAGCTAACATTTGTGCTGACTCCGCACATCCTGGACGCAAACTGTTTAGATTTCTACTTTTAGGTCAGTGCTACAGAGTGCTATTTGCAAAAACCAGCTACCTCAGAGACAGTTTCTTCCCCCAGGCTGCATCTCAAATGTACACCATAAACACCTAAGCCTGAGAAGTCAGCAAGTCTGCCCTAAAACAAAATAACCATATTGCACTACCACAACCTGCCATTCTTTTTTATCTTTTCTTTATACAAAAAAAAATGGCTGTATGCACTCATATGTGTACATACTGTTTCTTTTATCCTTTATTTAATTTCCTTGAAAGTTTATATATTTATACCTAATGTCAGTATGCTGTGAGGACTTGAAACTACAGTCAAATGCCTTGTTTGTGCATACAATCTTGGCCAATAAATCTGATTCTGATTGTGATTCTAAAACTTATGAATGCAGGAAATAGGGGGGCTACCTAGGCAATAAAACTTGGCTAGCTGTTGCAGTGTTTCTGGGAAACAAACAAAAACACAAAAGTCACACCTTATATGCCATTGTTGTTTCGGTTTACATAAGCTTGTTTACATAAGCTGGTGTTAGTACTACAGCACAGTCAGCTGCTTCTGGAAGATATGAAAGTAGAAGCTAGTTACCTTTACCTTGCTGATTGGCTGGTTGCAAGTTACCGTTAACTGGTCATTGCTTAAAAAATAAACACACTCTTTTGAGATTGTTTATATATTTTTGGATTTATTTCTCTAACCAACTGTCATTAGGATGTTACGATGGCCAGGCAGTGATTGCGCGAGTCTCACTTTTCTCCACATAATCAGCCCGTGTATTATTTGTGAGTGCTGCTCTGCTGGCACACTATTTTGAAGACACAGCCTGTCACACCACACAAATACTCATAGTCTAATTACAGCTAGTTTTCTCACAACAACATTTTGCCCTTAAAGTCACTTCAGGTTTAATCTGCACATGTTGTGAAGCCATCTACTAGAAGGGACCGAGCAGACTGTACTTCTTGAGGAAGCTTAGGTCCTTTGGTGTTTGCAGCAAGATGCTGCATATCTTCTATAAGTCTGTTGTGGAAAGTGTGATCTCTTCTGCCATCATCTGCTGGGGAAGCAGCATCAGAGCCAGGGACTTAAAAAAGCTCAACAAGCTGATAAAGACGGCTGGCTCTGTTCTGGGGACTCCTCTAGAACCTCTGGAGATCATTGTGGAAAGAAGGATTCTTCATAAAATGAAGAACATTATGGTGAACCCT
>JAHUTJ010042600.1:0-17708 GCA_036250325.1 Characodon lateralis | reverse complement strand
CAGGATACGCTGGAGGGACTATGTCTCTCAGCTGGCCTGGGAACGCCTTGGGCTCCCCCCAGAGGAGCTGGAGGAGGTGTCTGGGGAGAGGGACGTCTGGGCGTCTCTGCTGAGTCTGCTGCCTCCGCGATCCGGTCCCGGATAAAACAGAAGACGACGAGTACGAGTACGAGTGTATAATATTGACCCTACATAAAATCCACAATAAATTCATACTTTTGCACCCAATTATTCTTTTAAAACATCATCAAAGTTGTAGGTTGTACATTTATTCCGCCCTTGAACAAAAATTGTGCAAATATATTATTCAAAATCCTAAATGAATAGAAATGTATGGCCATGCTGGGTATATGCAAACATCTGATTGGAACTGTCTAGTTTCACAATTATAACAAACTTACTTTATATAAACATTATGATTTGTGTGGTATTCACTCTTTTCTCCTCTGAATACTTCTTAAAGCAGTGAAAAACTGAGTTACAACGGTGGCATTGACCTGAGGGAAAGTTTCACTGGCTGCAGACAGGAACCAGCAAGTACAAAAGCTCTCAGGCGCTGGAAATAGGCCCAATCACTGCTGTGATACAGCCCTGATAAAGACCAGGAAATTGCCAGTTATTTATACCACGCTGTCAGAAATCATAACTGTTACACATTCATCTGCTAAAAAAACTACATGATGCGTGGTGAGTTTATCTTTACATTCAACAGAGTGAGAGGAAGCAGATAAATGGAACATTTTGTTAGTGCCTGACATTACCTCCTTCTCATTTTCTTCACCTCCTTTTCCTCTCCAACATCTCCTCCTCTTTCAGCCTCCTCTGCTCCGTACCCTGACTGCTCACTGCTGTTTGGGCCCCTGGGCATCACTGACAGCTTTGAACCCTTTTCCCTGTTAATACCGAAGCCGCTTGTGGTGCTAAAATCCTTCCCCTTGTCCCTGTTTTTGCTGTTGCCTGCCTTACTCTCTATTGCTTTTAGGTCACCTTTCAAAGACGTCAGCTCCTCTGTCTTTTAAGATCAAAGTTGAAGAGAGGAGAAAGCAGCAAAAGGAAAGAAAGGAAGGAGGACTGTGTGCCAAGCTCATTCCTTGAGTACGATTGTTATTTTGGCTTAAGTCCTAGTTTGACTGCTAATGATCCCCTGCTTTGAATGCCTTCTCTTCCCAGCCCAGCACAGTTTGACACAATCTTAGAGTGTTGGAATGGAGCCGGAGGGTATACAAACATGCTCAGAAACTCTGACTGGATTTACACAGAGAACAAATTTTCACTGTGAAAACCAGCTGATTTTGGCTTCGGCTCAGCTTAGCCTGGTAAAAGCCTCACTCCCATCCCACAATGCATCTTCCAGGGATATACTAATATGACACGCTTTAGTCATCGATTGTCAATCACTGTAAAAAGATCTCCTGTAAACTGTAGTTTGATTGTGTACATATTCAGAGTTTTTTGTATGTACTTCGTTTTTTCATAACTTTTTCAAGTTGGGTTCATCTTTGTTTCTAAAATAATCACATGGTGGAATCAGCGAGATTTTGGTATTTTTTTTAGATTTAGGTTAGATTCAAATGCATTTGAATTACATTGCAGAAGACAAGACCAGAGGGTGTGCTTATTTTTTTTTCCAACCGTACCTTGAAGTCTCTTTGGGGTATGTCTCTACCAGCTTTGCACATCTAGACACAAAAGCATCTGTGAAGATCAGCTTTCCCAAGAAATTCCCACAGATTTTAAATTAGATCTTAATTTGGACTTTAACTGTTCCATTCAAGCACATGAAAATGCTTTGATCTATACCAGCGTAAGTATGGCTGAATGTTTAGGGCTTTTGATTTTCTGGAGGGAGAACTCTCACCTCAGCCCCGCATCTTTGACAGCTTCTTACTGGCTTTCTTCCCAAATTGTCCTATATTTAACTCTTCCCATCAACTCTGACCAGTTTCCATATTCATAACCCGTGTTGAAGAAAAGCATCCTGATCCATGTTTCTTAGTGGGGTTGGTTGGGACAAACACTTCTTTAAACTTCCCCACAACCTTATCCCTGACCTGTTTACTGTATTCCCTGCTCTTTCTGATGCTGTTTGTTCAACATTGTTTTCCAGCAACCCTCTGAGGGCTTCACAGAACAGCTACATTGATAGTCAGATGAAGGTACACACCCAATTAGGCAACTTTGCAGGGCAGCTGGTTGTGCTGCACTTTATCAAAGGGTAAAAGAGTAAATGAGGCCTAAAATCCCTTTCATATTTGTATTTTGTAAATAATCTTTGAAAAGCATTATTTCCCATTCAACGTCACCTTTATAAACTACTTTGTGTTGGTCTATCACAAAAAATCCCATTGAAACACATTGAAGTTTATGGTTTGTATATCCAAAGCCTCAAAAAGTACAAATTCACTTAGAAATATATGCAACACTTGTAAGTAATATATGCTGCATGTCTTCATAAACCTAAAGAATAGAGAATAAATAAGAAAGACTTTTAAAGATTGGGTCTCCTTCTTTCTGTCAAGCTTTGCGAGGAGTTTTACTTACGCAGTTGGCAGTTAGTCCTTAGGTCTAATTTAATTTTCTAATTTAATTTTTTTTGTAATTATTATTATTACTATTATTTTTTTATTTACTTAGGAAGGACAAAAGACCTACTTCTTTACTGCTGAAAAACAAATCTGGTAAATCCATTTACACAGTAAAAATCAGAAGTGGTGTAATGTCAAACGTCCCAGAGAAAATAAAACAAAAAACGAGTTTTAACAGCAGAATAAACACAAAGTCACAGTTCCCTATATTTTAGCTGCTGTTTTATTTTGTCATATTACCACTTGTTCCTGAATGCTGCTTAAAATGGGGGCAGATCTTTTTTGCATGAGCAAATGTTGTGCAAGCTCTTAGATTTAACTAATATCTTTCTCCTTATTCCATTAGTTAGACTGCAGAGGGGGGCTTATACTGTAAAGTCTTTAGTTATATAGCAAGCCTGCTGGTAGCTGACTCACCAATGCAGCATGTACCACACACGTCTCTGCACCCACTTTTCTATCCCTCTCATCCATTTTTAGCAATTCTTCACACTCGTCCTTTTCAACCACCTTATCACAGGCTTTGTACACTATTCCCTTATCCCCTTATTGTCCTTCATCCATTCTCATCCTCTTCATCAACCATTTACACATTCATCCTTCTCAACCTATATGACAACCTGAAGTAGGCCAAGAGATCCTGAAGGAAACTTTCCGGCCATCAGTTTGTGAGCTTAGGGTTTTGGAGTGGCCTATTCAAAGCCTGGGCATAAATCAGATTGAGATGAAGAAATCTGTAAGAGTGTTAAAATACTTTTTCACAGAGATCTACAGTTGAATTCAGACACATTTCGATTTCATTCAGCTTAGTGCATCATCGTCCCTCATCCCTAACAGCATTAATTTAATAAATCTTTTACTTAAGTATCACCTGGAGGGTACGTTTGCTGCCATGTGTCTAATGAGACAGAACCCCCACTCTTGGTCTAGCTCTTATAGCCACTAATCATGGGCCTCCTCAGATAAAACTCAATCCTCTGGTCCATCTTTCCTCTCTTCCTTACCTTTGATTCAGACAGTTAACTGGTATTTATGCAGCATGTAACTTGCTAGGGAAACTGTAGGTGCGTTAGACAGCCCATACATCTGTCTGACATAAACGCCTGCAGGCATCACCTGGTTGCATTAAATGAGATAAATAAAAACTGTGGGTGGGGGGTGTCAGAATGCATCAGTGAGACCTGTTACCGCTAGCTGCATTATAGATCTCATTCTTCATTATTACTGGAAGAGATCCAGGCTTCACAGGTTTGCATTTGATGTTAGCCGCCCGTCAGCTGCAGCATTGTTCGATTGAAAAATATCTCCCGGGCTTAAAAAATGATGGTTTTGTTGATAGCTGTGAACTAATAGCAGTGTAAAGGTCCTGGTGTAGGAAGCAGTGAACCAGTGCATCTTGGCTTTGTTATCAACATCACAATGCTTGCTGGGAGCCAGCCAGAGCTGTGGGGTGACAGGGTTTCAACAGATGGAACGTTATCCTGCTCATGGCGACTGCATTTAACTCACGCTGATTTGCATGCCGCCGTCTGCAGATTACTGTTGGCAGCAGAAAAGTTTGCAGCACAAACTCAGTGCAGCAAGCTTTATCTAAACAGAGAAGGCTCATCCTGCCATAATGTTTTCTTTTGGTGAGAGGAACACCAGAAGATGAGGGAGACAGGTAGATACTAACAATATTGGTTTAGACCCAGTATAGTTGGGACTACTTTGAAAATGAATTGGAACTTACTGCAGAATGGTATGGGGGCGCACCATGAATAATAAGGCAAGCATTTTATGCACCAGCAGTACTGTTCTCACTTCATCTCGCTGTGTTTTTGTTATACAAAGATGTAATTAACAACACTATTGAAACCTTATGACAGAAACACTGAAAACACCTGCACTGCATTACTTTCACTGTTCACTTTATTACATGCACCAGTTCAATTGCTTGCAAACAAATACTGAATCAGCCAATAACATTGCAGCAACGTATTGCATTTGTGCGTCTGGACATAGTACCAGTTGGAACCTCCAACTGAGCATTGTTTAAATGCGACAGCCTGCCTAAGTATTGTTGTTAACATGTACATCTCCTAATGACTACAGTGTACCCATCTTCTGAAGTCCTGTTTTAGCAGGATAATACACCATGTCACAAGGCTCAAATCATCTCAAAGTGTTTTCTTGAAATGATTTCTCTGGACTCCAGTGGCCCCAATGTCCAGCAGATCTCAGTCTAACAGATCTGCTTTGGGCTGGATGTGAAGTAACCCTAACCTGTGGATGTAAAGGAACTGCATGAAGCTATCATGTCATTGTGAACCACCATTTCTGAGGAATGTTTCAAACACCTTGATGAATATTTATCATGTAGATTTGAGACAGTTTTAAAGGCAGAATAGGGTCCAACCCAGTACTAGCAAGGTGTAGCTTATACAGAGGTCAGTCAGTGTATATTTCACTACTGCAGCACTTCAGGATAGCTGTGGATATTTTATTATAGCTGCCTCATTAGTTTTAGAAAAGGAGACAGTACAACTAAAGGAGCTTTAAAAGTAAAATCAAATAATATATATGATTTTATTAAGGCTCTAGAGAGCAAGCAACACTCCTGCATTCCTTTTCATTGATCTTATTGCTTATTGGGCTGTCAGAAGATGTTTGTTAATTTTAAAATGATCTATGAAAGCTGAAGTTATCTCCCATAGATTTCCTTCTGTATCCAAAGGACTTCCCCAGAGATCGGTTCTTGTGCCACACTTAGTTATTTTAATCTTCATCAAGAAGTGTCAAAAACAAAATTTGATACTACATCCTAGTAATACAGTATATTTCAATAATATATTCTGTTGGATCCACACTTTATTAGGTGCTTATTCAGCTTCAACAATCTTTTGATATAGTTCAGGGCAGTTTTTGCCATTCTAAACCAAAATGTCTGTTGTTCTCCAACTCAAAACTCTTTGAGTCTTCCCTCAATCGACACTCTTTATGGCTCAGATGGACTTAATGTCTAAATTCAGGTCTAAAAGACATCAAACAGCTGGTAAAATAACCAACACTGAAACTCAATTGCTTCTTCGGAATTAACACTAGTCTTACTTTTGGGTCTAAAAATGACTTTTATCAGCTACTTTTATTACTCTCATTCGTAGAAGCTCTAAAATCAACCGCATTTGACCGAATCAGACTCATTGAAGGATTATGAACAAATAGATGTAAGTACTGTGAGTGATTATTTTCTTTGATCGGACTAGTTTTCACTCTTTATTTACACTTTACACTGCTGATGTTTTGTAATGTTAATGTGTGTATTTTATTTTAGTGCTGTTTTGAGCTGCAGTCATCTTGGCCACGAGACGTTTCTAGATGAGATTCTTTATCTCAGTAGGCCTTTCCTGGTTAAATAAAAGAACTATGCTGCAGTAAACAGATCACCCATGAGGAAGCCCAGCAAAATTGGTGTTGACAATGGCACATATTCAAAACGATTATGCCTTTTCCTCCAGGAGTTTGCTGTTTAATAACTTCCACACTTTATCCTCACCTGGCAGCTCCAACTGCAGATGTGCAGCGTCTTTCCAAGCCTAAATCCTAACAAGTAATTTGGCATCTCGGCTTCCTGGCTGTTGTCCACATTCATTTTATTTTCAGTCCAGTTGTGCAGCAGGAATTGAGGGTCTCCCTTATGAACCGATGATGCTATTATCTTGTGCTTTTTAAAGCTGCACACTGCTTCCAGCTGCAACACTGGTCTAAATTTCTAAATAAAATGGGTTATAAGTACAAGTTAAAAATCCAGTTTTTTATGTACTACTTCAGAAGGCAGTTTCAAACAGCAGTGGTATAACAATCCTGGAAAACTGAGAGGAACACAGAAATCAATATGATTGTTGTTCTCTGAGCAGAAATGCGTCATTTTTTGAGTCTCCCATCTTCATGGGGAGGTTAGAAAAAACACATTTTAAACAAATATTCTTTTTTACGATGGAAGGAAAGGCATTGATGCTTTTCCTGTTGATAGCAACAAAATTCTAATGCCCAAGTAATGTTGACAGAGCCTTGTTTGTTACTTGAACCCTACAGAACATAAAATTAGGCCTCTTTTCTAAGAATATGAAGAACCCTCTTGAAGCCTGGGAGTTTCAAGCTCCACATCTTTTCCTGAAGGAACCAAAAACTTTAATAGCAGCTCTTATTGCACAGTTTCCAACACTCTTGATGAGACATCCACCTGTGGTGTGAAGGCCCCCCACATAGTACATCTGTGCTTTATTTTTTCAGTCAAGAAGCTGCAGTGAGTGAATTCCGTTCTCAGGAAAAATATTATTTGTAGAGAAACTCTGCAAGCCATACAAATTTAGTAGAAAATTCAACTGCAATGGTTTTATAAAACAAGAACAAGGTGCACAAGTTTTAAATGACAGAAGATTTAATCCACACAGGGTTAAAGCTACTTATACAGACTCAAATAAACAAATTAATCTGCAGTGAAACATGGTCAAATGTCTCCTAACAAATCGCACCTCAACCACATACTTTTTTTAACCATCAGCAAGCTACTGGCATAATTTTGGCTGGATAGTTGGCTGCTTTTTTCCAGGTTCACTGGATTATATTTAAATTGGTCAGTTTCTGGACAAAGACCAGACTTTTAAGCTTAGTCCAAAAACGTCTGAGCTTTGAGAAAGTCTTTTAGGAAACCTGATATTAGCCTGTGTTATCCATTTCTAAACCAGTTTTAATGACAGTTGTGACTCTTGTAATGTTGGAGCACCCAACTGTATACATTTGATCAAGCTGTTGCTTTGAGATGAAGTTGAAGAATTTAGATGTAGATCTTTCTCTTTATTATTTCCTCCACTTGGAGCAATGCACCACTGCCACTGGCATATACAAGTACAGCTCAAGTATTTGCACAGCTTTGATATAGATGATGTATAGCTTGTACATTCTTCTTCACAACCCTGTTGTGGATCTATTTTTTATTTCTCACAAAAGCCCCATACAGCTCCAGCCTGCACACATATCATGCACCATTGCATCAGTTTCATAGCCCTCCCTCATCCTCACTAATTTGATTCATTCATTTTCTCCCTGCTCATTTCGTCTCTCCTTGACTCTGATTGCCTGTGCCATGCATATTAAAATCGCAGAGATAAAAATACACTTGATTAAAATCACACCGGCCTCGACCCTCCAAAAACCCGTCGCGCAGAGAAAACAACACAGAGATGTCTTTCCCTCTCGCACTCACGCTCTCTCTCCTTGGGTAAGGAGGCAGGAAAGGAGAACATCCATAATGGATTTCATAAACTTCATCATTAGGAGTGTCTTTGTGTGTACACACAATTCACTTCTCACCTATTTGTTTCCAGGGAAGGGAGTCAGAGCTGATTACCCGACCAAACCAAGGCACTGAGTGTCCTGGCTGTGAGTCAAATGAAAAATGCGAATCCTCTCAGCTCTGTATTTTTCACCCCAAGCTTTTCTTTTGTTTACTCGTAAATACGAAGCAGGCCTTAACTCACCAGCACTGTTATTTGTCAGGACTTCGAGGCTAACTGCCCTCAGTTGAGAATGAAATTATTTTTTATTCACGTCAAAGAGCGTTTGTTATCCCAGCGCCATGTCGGTCGGTTCTCAATGCATTATGGTGGACCTGGCTGTTCAGCATGAACTAATGAAGAATTAAGAAGAGAAGCCTTTAATTGTGGATCAGGGTGAGGTGCACTTTTATTTTACTTCACTTAATTTTGCATTGCAGGCTGTCACCGCAGAATAAACTTGGACTTGATTAACAGAGGAGATTAAAGCTAAAAAGTGTTTGATGTAATATGAGTGACTGGTATCCACAGCTTTTATTTTCTGGTTCAAAATTAGATTAGAAAACATGTAAATCTTAATAAGTTAGTTTATTTGAATTTTGATGCCATAAATGAAATTGGGCTGGTTTGTAAGATGTTTGATTGTTTGGATTTGGAAGTGTTGTTTTTTGTTGCTGTTTGTTTGTCAGTGTGTGGGTCAGCTGGACATGGGCAAAATTCAGGTGATTGGGCATATTAACCCACCTGCCTGAGTGTCAGGGGAGAGGAGAGGGGGTGTGTGGGCCGCTGTATTTTTTGTTGACTGCTAAAAATAGAGATCTTTGTGATTTGTGTTCGTTAAGTCATATTCTTAGGACACGTTATTCTAAGTTGTTTATTTATACCTTAACACCGTAATTAAAAGGCATTACATTCGACCTCAGAGGATCCGTTTTTTGGGGGTTTTTTTGACGAGTGCGTCGGACATGGAACGGCCCAGCTTTAGCCCCTCAGCAGCTGGTTTGTCTCCTGAAGTCGCTGCAATATCAATACTTCATTTCAAAAAGTGAAACGCATACATAATAAAGCAATATATTAGCATAAGAACCAGTGACAGAAAATGCTAAGTCACTGGTTGCCATGGCGATTCTCACCTTTTTTTGGAGGAAGTGTGAAATAAAGTTTCACTTTCTGAGATTAAACAGAAAATGACTGATCCTGTGGCAATAGGCGGTATGGCTGCTCACTTATAGAAAAAATTATAATCTGTACTGAAATTTAAAACATAAAAACTATTCATCTATTGCCCTTAAAGAACAGTGACTTGGCTTGAAATATGAGATTGTCTCTAATACGTTCTTGTTGAATGTGTCATAATCGGCCTGTGTTTGGAGTTCTGAGTTTTGTTTACTTTCCCTTCACTGTCACGTTCTTCACTTGCTTTATTTCAGGTCATTCAGGTTTATTAGATTCATTATGTTGTTTTGGTGTTACTTCTCTGGATTCTTAGGTTAGATGTTTTAGTTTGTATTTTCTTATAAATCTGTTTTCTCCCTGTTGATGTTATTTTTGGTAGTCTCATTGCTTACTTGTTTTAGTTTTCTTAGATGTTTTCTGTTACCTCCCTGCACTCCCATCTCATCTTTGTTAATTAGTCGCTCTCCCTCAGTTACTTTCTCCACCAGCTGTTCTTGATTCTCTCCTGGATTAGCTCCCCTAGTTCATTGCCTCATTCTCATTTTCCCTCAGCATTTATGCTTTCTGGTTTTCTCGTCTCACCACTAGATCCTACTGCTTGCTACCTGTCCGGTCCCTGTTATGCTCCTAACCAAGCTTGTGTTTCCTGCCTGTATCCCTCTCAAAGAATCTTGCAAGTTATTGCTCAACTCAAAATTAGCTTTTTAACTCACCCTGCCGCTTCCTCACCTAAGCTTTGGATCTTCGCAGCTGTTTGTTCTCTGATGATCTCTAATAAACTACTGAGGCATTCACAGAGTCAATTACACACAGGTGGAGAACATTTACTACTCAGGAGACTTTTGATGAAAACAAAAATGTTTTGTTTAAAGGTATCAGAGTAAAGGGGGCTAAGTAGAAATGCAACCCTTTTCAGATTTTTATGTATAGAACAAAACATTGTAAAACCATCTATCTTTTTCCTTCCTCCTTACAACTATGCACTACTTTGTATTGGTCTATCACATCTAATCCCAATAAAAAACGTTTAAGTTTGTGGTTATGATAAAGCAAAACGTAAAGACGTTTGAGGAATGTAAATTTTTCTATAAGACCCCATAAAAAACACAGAGCTGAGGTGTGTAACAGCACTTTTGCATTTGCACTGGCCCCTAAACGCCCCTAGCCTTTCTATAACCCCTGCACTATTCCCTACTGTTATTTTCCTCCAGCTCTGAACCTGGAACACTTCTCTTACTCGTTCTTCTGCTTTCTGCTTCACTTCCCTAACATTACAGCCCATTGCTTCTCTCTGTCCACCTTTATGATAATTGCTCATCTTGGTTTGAAGAAACACAGTTTTTCCTTTCTAAGTGCTCCTTTTTTTCAGCTTCTCTTCACATCAACCTTTATCCTGTTCACTTAGGGCCTGAACTCTTGGAACCTAAACAAGCACTAAATGTTTTTTAGTCCATTTCGTTTTTCAATAATAATCAGAATGTTTGGTTTAATGAGAAAAAGAAATCACCTCCACCTTGATCACAAGGTCAGAGAAGCCATCAGCTCATGTTGACTCATGAAAGAGAAACCTAGAACCCAGTATGACTCCATCCAAGAAAATTGCCCCTGAATAAAACTTGAGCAAAAGATCATTCGCCACAGTAGCTGCTCTCTAAAAAAGCCACGGTGACTTTTGTGAAGCTTATAAAGCCGGGAGAATTCATTTATTCAGAGAAGCTCTGACAAAAGTGTTCGTCAGCTAACAGACTCCTGCTTCTGAACAACTCTGCCATGCTGCCTTCATCTGGAAACCACTCCACTTCTGCAGCCTGGTTTTTAGGAAATATGACCGAAACAAAAGTGAAACAGTTTAATTTTTTCTGATTGCTTGTTACATAACTAAGTGTAAGAGCCTGTGCCAAGAAGCTGAAAGATATTCCAGTGAAATGCAAATATTGCCGAACCTGAACAGGAACATTTTGTGTAAAAAAAAAAAAAAAAAAGACAAGTTGTAGTTAATGGCATTTTTTAAATTACCTAGAGGAAAGAGGGGAACTGATTCTCCCTAATTGGGATTTAAATTAGGAGAGCTTAAAGGAGAATCCTGAAAGGGACTTTAACAAAAAGGAAACTACAGTATGTATGACTGTCAGAACAGTAATGGCAAAAACGTTCACCCCAGTATTGTACAGTGCTTTGCAAATGTGTTTTAAAGTTATAGCAACAGAGTTCAATGTTTTTGTAGAGATTTTATGTGATAGTAAAGATGCATAGTGTTGGAGCAGCAGCTGATCTACAGCAGATAGGAAGTGGTTGCATGTGGTGGGAGACAAAAGGACTCTAACAAATGTAACATCACCGTTGGACAATGTCTCCCCCCAAAGCATGAAACTGTTGCAGAACTGGAGAGCTCCTTCAGAGACAGACTGCTGCATCCTAGGTGCACAAAAGAACGTTACCGCAGGTCCTTCCTCCCAGAAACTGCCAGATGTTATCACCCTCAATGCTCCCAACAGACATATACACAATAAGTGTTTGCCTTCCTGTTGTTATTTGCAGTCTTTCCACTTCTTTTAAAAAGTCCTATATCCTACTCAGTTGCACATTTCTTTTAATCTGAATATGCTATTTTTAATTATGTACAGTATTGTTTTTCTTGTGTTGTAAATTTACCCTTACTGTACAGTCTCTTATTCTTATTTTATTATTTTTACATTTTTCCTGTTGTGTGTATCAGCTTGTTTCCATTTGTCTTCCCTTTGATGCTAATACACCTGGATTTCCTGGAAGAGGCTTTCTCTTTTCAACCCTTCCTAACTAGACACACCCAATCCCACTTTCTCTAATTGTCCTGTCATGAACTTTAGCTTTTAACATGCCAAAAGAACCCTGAAGATTGTTTAGAAATCATTTTATTGTGTTCTGATATGTAAATCATTCAACTGAATGAGGATGTGTTTATTTTTTTCTTACCATAACTGTGGATGACAGAAATTTGGTTAAAGTATTAGAAATATTTTAAATCCATGGTAACTGTATAATATGCCTTTTACTTTCAGCAAAATCAGTATCAAATGAAGTTACATTCAGAGTTAAATAAAATGAGGCAGGACATTATTTTACTCTGAAATAAAAAACAATCACATCAAAACTGTACCTGTTCAATTACAGTTCAGGCTTTTGCTGATATATTCTGACACCAAAGTTGTTCAAAGCAAAATCACAAGGTTGTGGGTATCTTATGCACGATCTAACTAATCTAATCTAACTAATCGAATTTTTTAGGAATCATTTAATTTAGCCAAAATGTAATAAAATACATTTTTAAATAAAGCAAAACATTGAGATTTAAACTACATAATCACCTTGGTAAGGTGGCTAACACTGACTGCTTAGAGCATGTATCCAAAACCCTCTGCAGTCAGCAGCACGAACTGTGGTAAGGGCCAATCAAAGTGTAATTGCATGGGTGGTATTAAATGAGCACTGCTGTATTTTCTGCCACTCTATTAACTGCTGCAAGGCAGCTTAGATGGAACGAGCTGCGTGCATGATAGACCATGCCAAACTGAGACCTGACTAATGTGCAGAAATTACACATGCATCTGTTTGCTCACTGGCTCGTCTGCAGCAGAGAGAGCAGGAATGCAGAGGCCTTTTAAACATTTGCAGCGTATCAGTGCTATTTCATATACAGGAAAACCAGGAATGGTTGCAACACATTTGCTCATTGCTTTGTGGTGGCCTGGAGTGAGCTTTTGAAGCAAACAGCCTGGGCAGTAGCTTGGAAGTAATCAGCAATCCAGAATGAGGATAGCTGCGCTGCGGCTGAGTTCCTCATTTGCAAACTGGCTTTCCAGACGTGAGAAATGATTTGCTTTTTAAAAGGTGGTAGTTTATAATAACGGAACTCAGAGGATACTTAAATTTACATGGTACATTCCCAAAATTCATGGTACATTTCTGTAATATAAATGGCGCTCCCCTTGAACTTTCAGGGTACTTTCCAAGAAATTACAGGATCCTTCATAAGACATTACAGTTTAGTGCCTAGCACTTTCTAAAACTTTTATTTTCCCAGATGTTAAAGATACTTTTCATAATTTACTGATTCCTTTGCTGGACTTACAGATTACTTTCTGGTACTTTCTAGAATTTACCGGATAGTGTTTCGTAAATCATAGTACTTTTTCGGAACATTGAATTGTCAGAGAGTAACCAGGTAACCTGGTGCTTACCAGAAACTACAAAGTACATTGCCTGGTTACTTACAGGTTACTTTAATAAAAGATACCTGGTTAGGACCTGCCTAATATGGCATAACCTCTGAGATACAGTGACTAAAATTCCTGGAAAATTACCCTGAAGTTCCAGTAAGGCATGGGCCATAATGTTTTTCTTACCCAATCAGTCAATTGTCAGCTAGGTTGGGACTGTTTCAGATATTCTTTCACTCTGGATTTGTGTATCTGTGAATCAAATTCAAATTAATTCTAAATGCAAATGACAGATGATGTCTGTGTTGCTATAACAATACAAAGTAACTGAAGTAAAATGTGATTCCTTTTTAACAGCTGTAACTATTATTGTTTTTAAATAAGCACCATAAGCTTATATTAATAATTTCTGGGGTTTTTTATATAAATTTTAAGAATGATCCTTTTCAATACCCTGAAGGCATCACATTTTTTGCAAAGCTTAGAAAAAATCAGGTAAAGTTCACCTTTTATAGCTGGACATGCAAGTCAAGCACCTTTTAAATGCCAGGAGGTTTAATACAGGCAACATGCAACAGACTAGGTTTGAAGCACCTAAACAAAAATCCATGGAAATAATTAATGTCCATATAACTGAACTTGTTTGGAGGTCGCTACATTCCAGCATAACAGTCTCTAAAAACTAAGAGACACCAGGCTGTTGTTTAAGTGGGATAATGGGTCAGCACTGTAATTCATCATCAATTTGGGTATTATTTGCACTTCCAAGGCAGTGAACATGGTGTACACCGGCTGCCTAACTTATATCCTACACACTTTATAGCTGATTGTAAGAATTCTAGTTGCTCCCTATGGCTTTATAGCTGCAGGAAGGATTTGGTAACATCCACAGACTCAACACAGAGAAAATGAGGGCTGTGCACTGCATGCAATAAAGGCCTCATACTGTTCCCTCAAGGCCTATTCAGTAGGTAACTCAATTTATTGAATGATATTGTGTCCACATCCACCCTAACCTAGTTGCAGAGTTGATTAAAATTTTAACAGATTACAGTAGTAAATACATTTGGGATTTATTGTGATTAAAATATGTAATTACATGCTTGATGGCTCTTTCCTCACTGAGGCTCAGATTCCTTTTACTCAGTTGGCATAGGGAAGCATTTATTTTTGCAACAATTAAGTGACGGCATTATTTCCAGACAAAAGCTGACCAAAGCATTATGTAGTAGTACCTCATACAGTAACTCCCCTGTCACACCGAATGAAGATTGAGCTATACTGTCCCCAACCAGAATTAGGGACACATATGCTCACCCAACACACACAAACACACACACACACACACACAGATACTCAAATGGTTGAAGGTCATGCAAACAAAGGTTACTATAGTGTAGTCAGTGTACTCTGCCTACTTTGATGCTGCATTGAATCTGGGATTAATAAAGTTAATCACCCAATTAGGATACTGACTTAAAGTTTTTCTTGAACGTTTACACACATTCCCTGAAAACATGCCTTATATTGTCATAACTCTACACACAACTCAAAACACACACACACACAACCTTCAAAACCCCTCAATTCCACTACAAAATGAAATTTTACTTTCAAAACAATAGGAATTCCTCTCAGAATGCTATTTTGTTCGTAAATGACACACACTAGCCATTATATGAATAAACATTTATAAGAACCTTTTGAACACTGATGAGCTCAGTGTAAAACACTATGAATGGAAATCACAAATCATGATTTCTCTTCAGTGTAACACTTGCTGCATACATATGTTGTATAATTTTTACATAATTTTTTTATACTCGCAAACTCAGAATACACATAAATAGTATATCTCAGATTTTATCTCAGATTGTACAGTACATTTTATTTTTCCTACATAAAAAATTACATTCAACCAACACAAAGTACATGGTGCTACACATACAAAAAAACAGAAATTTAGTGTACATGTGATAACAGCAAACAACAAACAATGTTGCATCCTCTTGTTTGTTGGGGTCTGGCCACAGCACCTCATCCACATCACAAGCAACATTTTCCCTGGCCAAACAGTGGGGGAAATATCGCCTCTCATGGTGAATCTAGCCATGAAAAGCATCAATGGCTACATCTCCACATGGATCTGCCATAGCTTGGAGAAGGGGCAAACGTGTTTGTGGATTCCTGTCATATAATTTCTATCTCCATGTAGCAAAAATTTCTGTCATATAATTTCTATCTCCATGTAGCAAAAAATTCCTTTAATAGGATTGAAAAATGGAGAATATGGAGGGAGATAAACAAGTAAAAATCGTGGGTGGACAGTGAACCACTTACAAACCAGTCCAGCCTGGTGGAAACCTACATTGTCCCAATTGACAACATACCTGAGCAGCACTGGGCCTTCTAGCTGATCTGGTGGAATGAGTATGTTATGTAGGATGATATTCCTTCCCCTTCTCTGTCTTTTTGTGAGGTTTAATCCAGCTTCACCAATGAAGATGAAATGGTGCTCCACTGCAGCCACCTCTAGCTCAAGGACTTGCTGAAGCGCACATCACAATGTCAGAAATAGACTCGTAATGGTCACTTTTATGAAGCACAAGATTACAATACTGAAATATGTAATCAACGATTTATAGTGTTGAAAGTTTACGTCAATTGTGAGATCGTATAGAACCTACTTGCACATAGATATATCACAATTCTTTGATTCTTTCTGAATCGCGTTCAAATGGTACACTGTAAACTTGCTTCATCCTCAGATTATTTCTGTGCAAGACACGGTCCAATGTTTATAAAACCTACCCCATCAATATTTTGAAATAATTAATTGTTTTCAATTATCTTTGCATTTGCCGTAATGTTATGGCATTGTTTTCTAGGACCATGTCTATAACTGCAGTTTCAGGAGTTCAGAAAACATTCCCAACCACCTTGTGTTGGTAATCTTTCAGTTCTGCAGTACAAATAGTAAAATATTGTAAATACTGAATAGGAATACAAAGTACAAATACATTTCCAAAATATTTGAATTGAACAATCATCTCATGTTGAACGTTAATAAAACAAAGGGGATGATTGTAGATTTTAAGAGAAACAAGAATAAGTCAAACACTATTTCCATCAAGGGAGAAGAAGTGGAGGTGGTGGAGGAGTATAAATACCTCGGTGTTCAACTGAACAATAGACTGGTGCGGAGATGCAACTGTGACGCCATCTACAAGAAGGGACAGAGCAGACTGTGCTTCTTGAGGAAGCTTAGGTCCTTCAGTGTTTGCATATCTTCTATAAGTCTGTTGTGGAGAGTGTGATCTCTTCTGCCTTCGTCTGCTGGGGTGGCAGCATCAGAACCAGGGACTTAAAGAAGCTGACAAGCTAATAAAGAAGGCTGCATCGGTTCTAGGGACTCCTCTGGAATCTCTGGAGATCTTTGTGCAAAGAAGGGTTCTTCATAAAAGACTGTGCAAAGATTATCCACATGCTAATCTCAGCAGGATGTTCATCCAGTGAGAATGGGCCCTAACATCACCATAGTCATGGGTTAACAAGACACACATTTTTAAGAAAACAACAACAGCTGCCACTGCTAATAAAGACTCAATGACTTACGAGTAGTTCTGCTAATTTAGTAGCTTAGCTGCTTGGATGTTTTCCCAAGCACTTTTCTTCAAAAAATGATTTAAGAGCTTCTAATGTGAAGTTTCCTCCTACTGTGAGAAAAGTTACTCTCATCATTCCACAGGCTGCCAAACAGTTTCTGCAAGTTATTACCGCCATGTGACAGCCTATTATCATTCTATGACAAGCCATTACCTCCACACAGGAGCAGGGTAATGAAAAAGGAAGGAGGACACAGAGGAGACACTGTGCTATCAACAAATCAAACAGATGCTCTTTAAACTAAGCCACAGCCACCACATTTAACACCACTCTCTGTCACAGTAGGCTTGGCTGCAGCTTTCTGTGAGTGCAAGGTGATGGGGAGTTTTACCCAAGGGTTGCATTCAGGGAAGCAGCAGTCTTCCAGGTAAGCTAGACTTTAATTGACTCGATTTATTGATCAGTTATGACCTTGCAGGTGATGGCTGGATGGTTGAGGCAGAAATTGTGATCAAAGAATTTAACCCAGTACGACATTTTGTGAAGGTTTGGTTCATTGTGTGAAATGAAAATCTATGAATATTCATCGCAACACTTTTAAATAACTCAGATCAGAAATCATTAACACATGTAAGAATTATGATTATTGATTAATTAATATTTATCAAGAATTTTAATTTAAAATCATAATTGGAAAAAAATGAATTTCTTAACCAAAAATCATTACTTACAAATAGAAATCAGAGATGTCCTCTGGTGTTGTGATTATGGGCTCAAAGCTCTTTAATAATTACAATTAGCTATTCATCATTAATAATTGATAAATTATT
>JAHUTJ010042599.1:0-17712 GCA_036250325.1 Characodon lateralis | reverse complement strand
ACCTGAAATATTTCAGTTAGTGTGCAATGAATCTAAAATATATGAATGTTAAATTTTCATCATGACATTATGGAAAATAATGAACTTCATCACAATATGCTAATATTTTGAGAAGGACCTGTAGTTTGTTGAATCACCTTCAGTTGCAATTGCAGGGTCAAGTCTCTGCAAGCTTGATAGACCTTTTTTTTTTTTATGTTTTCTCTCTTTCTTCACCTCAGATCCTCCATAGCCCTGTCAGAGCTATGGAGGAAGGACCTACAAAAACCTCTGACTGAAGACACTCGGTTGTTGTATGACAGTCTGATAAAGAGGATGCTCAGGGTTGTTCGTAATGTTCTTCATTTTATGAAGAATCTTTCTTTTCACAATCGTACCCTAAGATTCCAGAGGACTCCCCAGAACAGAGCCAGCCTTCTTTATCCGCTTGTTTAGCTTTTTTAAGTCACTGGCACTTGTGCTGCTACCCCAACAGATGATGGCAGAAGAGATTACACTCGCCTCAACAGACCTATTGAAGATCTGGAGCATCTTGTTGCAAACAAAAAAAAAGGACCTACCTCTGTCTCTTATAGGCTTCACTGTTACATCTTCAGTCCAGTCATTCAGCGGGTTGGAGACGTCCCAAGATGCTGTTATTTAGAACAGAGTTGGCCTTCCTGACGATTTTATCTAGTCATTTCATCTTAGCTTTTCATAAGCTGCTGCTCCAACAGACAACACAATATAAGGTGGTCAAAAAAGGTTTTCAGGAGCACCCCCTGCACTCCAAAAAACCTTAGTCTTCACAGCAGGCGGAGTCTGCTCCAGCAATTCTTGTAAAGAGCATCAGTGTTCTGGCCCCAGTCCTGTTTATTTTTCAGTTGAACACACAGGTTCATATCTCTAAGGAGGTGGTTCCACTAACACTAGTGTCCAAAGTCCTGTCTCCGCTGTCTGTACTGTATATCGTCCTCATCTGTGATGGGGTCATTAATGTCCTTCTAGGAATCCAGAACAGAACAGTTCTTAAAAAATGAAATGAAGCCTACAAGCTAACACCAAATTACTTTGTACATTTTCCTCCAAAAATATTTTGCAACTTTTACTTTGCTTATTTTTATTTTTTACTTTATTAAAGTTTTGTATACAACTGCAGTTCATTTGTAGCTTGACCACAGTGTCACTTCTCCATCAGGAAAACACGCCATGTCAACATCCTGCTGTTCATGGGCTACACAACCAAGCCCCAGCTGGCAATTGTGACCCAGTGGTGTGAAGGCTCCAGTTTGTACCACCACCTGCACATCATTGAGACAAAATTTGAGATGATCAAGCTGATTGACGTCGCCCGGCAAACAGCTCAGGGCATGGAGTGAGTAACTTCCAAACATCGACTGTTGGGCTTCTCCAGCAGTGTAATTAGATCTTTTCTTTCTGCCCTCAGTTACCTGCATGCCAAGTCCATCATTCACAGAGACCTGAAGAGCAACAGTATCCTTGTTTCTTTCTGCTTTAATGCTGATATTTACAGACATAAAGATAGTAAAAGAACTTAAAGTTAAAAACACTGTAGTAGAAAATATGATTTCCTTGACTTCATGACCTCCAAGATATTTTCCTCCATGAGGATCTGACAGTAAAGATTGGTGACTTTGGTCTAGCCACAGTCAAGTCTCGTTGGAGTGGCTCCCACCAGTTTGAACAACTGTCTGGTTCAATACTTTGGATGGTCAGTGTCTTCTAATTATCATTGAAACTGTTTTTCATTGCTATCTGTCCTAGATTCTAAAGAAGTTAATGTAATACAGCGTGTCTTTGTATTGATGTCATCAGGCTCCAGAGGTGATCAGGTTGCAGGACAAGAATCCCTACAGCTTCCAGTCTGACGTGTATGCTTTCGGCATTGTGCTTTATGAGCTCATGTCAGGAGCTCTGCCCTACTCCAATATTAACAACAGAGACCAGGTGAAACTTTTCAAAGAGCAAAATGACAGCTGGCTCATGCATCAACATGTCTATCAGTATGGAGCACAATTAATTTGTAGCATTTACTGCCATAACAATGCCAGTCATAATAAAAAAATAATTTCTAAATTTATTGTCATCATAGCTAATTTAATGCATACATTGCTACGTCCTGGTACGTTTGAGTCTTCATGTCACTTAGCACTCATTGTAATGTTAAAAGCCTTGAAGATTAGTGTTTTGATTTCCTCCATTTAACATTTTCTGAGATGTTTTATAGTAACAAATGTTTTTTTAATAATTTCTGTATGGTTTCAAAACCTTTCCTTGCTGACAGGTTAAGTAATTTAAGCGTGTATAACATTTTCACCTGTTTAGTAACATGTTTGCTAAAAACACTTGCTTTTGGTCAGTTCAACATTATTGAAACGTTCCCTTCCCTCAGATTATCTTTATGGTGGGTCGAGGTTACCTTTCACCAGACCTGAGCAAGGTTCGCAGCAACTGTCCTAAGGCCATGAAGAGACTGATGGCAGATTGCTTGAAGAAAAAGAGAGAAGAGCGACCTCTCTTCCCCCAGGTGGGCACTAAGTGCTGCTTTAGATTTTCATGGACGCAACAGATGTGTTTTTATTTACCTATCAGGTAACAATATAATCTCAACTCAGCTTCACCAGGTATTGAAATTAGCAAAATGTTAAATAAATATCAATGAAATGGTAAAATGAAAAAAATCAATGAAACAGTGCAATTTTTCCTCCAATTTTTGTAGCAATTTTGCTCTCCCCATCTTGTTGATTTCTTTCCCGGATTCGGAAAGCACTAAATACATGCAGAAGTATTTTGCTTTTTTTGCTTACCAGAAAATCATTTGACGTGTCAGTCAGTCGTCACGAGAAGACAGCAGCCCAGCGTGTCACTTTTTTCCTTTTTTTACAATCAACTTTTTGCATTCGTTATTTTGTAGGTGATAACTTAACCACTTTGCTAAACGCAAATTGTTTTCAGTTTTGGAAATTAGTCATTACTGTGTTCTTACTACTGGGGGTGGGTGCACTCCCTGGGATGAGGGCCTGTTCCTGTGGCTGGGTCGTGAGGCTCTGTGCCCTACGTCTCACTCTGTGACTCTTTGGCCTAAGGGCTGCTGCTCCTGTGCTCCTTCTGCCGTCATCTGCTGGGGTAGCAGCATCAGAGCCAGGGACTTGGCAAAAGCTCAACAAGCTGATAAAGAAGGCTGGCTCTTTTCTGGGGATTCCTCTGGAACCTCTAGAGATCATTGTGCAAAGAAGGATTTTTCATAAAATGAAGAACATTATGGTGAACCCTGAGCATCCTCTTCATGAGACTGTTGTACAACAACCGAGTGTCTTCAGTCAGAGGCTTCTTCAGATCTGCTACAGGAGATCCTTCCTGCCCACAGCCATCAGCATCTACAACGGCTCTTTGAAGAATCCTACATAATATGAGCTACAACAACAATTAATTTCTAATTTGAATACAGTTGGATTAATAAAGTATTTTTGAACTGAATTGAATTGCTGGTGACCTACCGACCTACTTCTGGTGCAGGCTATATGGCTGCTCTGGGGTGTGCCACCTAGAAGCTATGGCTAACAGCTAAGGATGCTGCTTTTATGTTGAGAGATGGTGTGATTCTTAGGTCAACTAGAGCTCTGACATTCAAGGCCATCAGGCAGAATGTACAAAAGATCCACAATCTCCTCTACTCCACTATGATGAGTAGAATTTAATTTGTAATAAGGCGTTGACAGATATTCAGGACACTTGTGTTTGTATTAAGTCTATTGCCCTAAAGCTATACATGCAATACAGTAACCAATAGACAAAGTGGGTGCAGCTCATCAGCCAAAGGCTGAATCCGACATTTTAACTTAATAAAAATAAAATAAATCGCAAAAACTTTACTAAGCAAAGACTTTTCGGAAAGTTTCTTTAATTGTATTTGAACATTTGAAAAACTATAATTTATGGTGTATACTAAAGTCGGTAACTCAAATTTTGGTAAAGTTTATAAATAAGGAAAGCATTTGTTTCTCTAATTCTGTTTGCACTATCACCTATAATTAGGCACACTTCTTTAATCGACCTTGCCTATAGGTTATACACTGCTCAAAAAAATAAAGGGAACACTCCAAAATTTGGAGTCACACACAAAAGTGGAAAAACACACTACAGGCTGATCCAACTTTGATGTAATGTCCTTAAAACAAGTCAAAATGAGGCTCAGTATTGTGTGTGGCCTCCATGTGCCTATATGACCTCCCTAGAACGCCTGGGCATGCTCCTGATGAGACGGAGAATGGTCTCCTGAAGGATCTCCTCCCAGACCTGGACTAAAGCATCCGCCAACTCCTGGACAGTCTGTGGTGCAACGTGACGTTGGTGGATGGAGCGAGACATGATGTCCCAGATGTGCTNGACGGAGGATGGTCTCCTGAGGGATCTCCTCCCAGACCTGGACTAAAGCATCCGCCAACTCCTGGACAGTCTGTGGTGCAACGTGACGTTGGTGGATGGAGCGAGACATGATGTCCCAGATGTGCTCTATCGGATTCAGGTCTGGGGAACAGGTGGGCCAGTCCATAGCTTCAATGTCTTCATCTTTCAGGAACTGCTGACACACTCCAGCTACATGAGGTCTAGCATTGTCCTGCAATTAGGAGGAACCCACGGCCAACCGCACCAGCATATGGTCTCACAAGGGGTCTGAGGATTTCATCTCAGTACCTAATGGCAGTCAGGCTACCTCTGGTGAGCACATGGAGGGCCTTGTGGCCCTCCAAAGAAATCCCACCCCACATCATTACTGACCCACTGCCAAACCAGTCATGCTGAAGGATGTAGCAGGCAGCAGATCGCTCTCCACAGTGTCTCCAGACTCTGTCACGTCTGTCACATGTGCTCAGTGTGAACCTGCTTTCATCTGTGAAGAGCACAGGGTGCCAGTGGCCAATTTGCCAATCCTGGTGTTCTCTGGCAAATGCCAAGCATCCTGCACGGTGTTGGGCTGTGAGCACAACCCCCATTTGTGGATGTCGGGCCCTCATACCATCCTCATGGAGTCTGTTTCTAACCGTTTGTGCAGACACATACACATTTGTGGCCTGCTGGAGGTCATTTTGCAGGGCTCTGGCAGTGCTCCTCCAGTTCCTCCTTGCACAAAGGGCGGAGGTAGCGGTCCTGCTGCTGGGTTGTTGCCCTCCTACGGCCTCCTCCACATCTCCTGATGTACTGGCCTGTCTCCTGGTAGCGCCTCCAGGCTCTGGACACTACGCTGACAGACACAGCAAACCTTCTTGCCACAGCTCGCATTGATGTGCCATCCTGGATGAGCTGCACTACCTGAGCCACTTGTGGGGGTTGTAGAGTCTGTCTCATGCTACCACGAGTGTGAAACCACCATCAACATTCAAAAGTGACCAAAACATCAGCCAGAAAGCATAAGTACTGAGAAGTGGTCTGTGGTCCCCACCTGCAGAACCACTCCTTTATTGAGTGTGTCTTGATAATCGCCAAAGATTTCCCCCTGTTGTCTATTCCATTTGCACAACAGCATGCAAAATTGATTGTCAATCAGTGTTGCTTCCTAAGTGGACAGTTTGATTTCACAGAAGTTTGATTTACTTGGAGTTATATTGTGTTGTTTAAGTGTTCCCTTTATTTTTTTGAGCAGTGNGTGAAATTGATTGTCAATCAGTGTTGCTTCCTAAGTGGACAGTTTGATTTCACAGAAGTTTGATTTACTTGGAGTTATATTGTGTTGTTTAAGTGTTCCCTTTATTTTTTTGAGCAGTGTATAATCAAAGGAGGCCGGCATATAGGGGGTGCTGTGGTTTCAGTTTTACTTAGTAAAATGTGCCTCTAAGTAATACGAGATATATATGTAAACTACATTTCCCACCTACTGTCATTCATTCACCAGTGAATTCCTACAGACAGACTTGTACGTTTCTATCATGGGGCACTGGTCAGAGTTCCCCAGCGGTGCAGCCGAATAGCCAATTGTGTGCAGTTGCTAGGGCAGATGAATAAATATATATGGCCAATCAGTGTCACAGAATTTCATGGGCTTGGAGCACTGAAAATATCACCCCTCACAGGTAAAAACAAAAAACCACTTGTGTGCGCACTCAATTATAATGTTAGCGAACTTAACAATCGAGGTGCAGCTTCCACTAATTCGGTGAGATCCATATTTATCTCACCGTTCGCAAGAAGGACAGTAGGACCAGACCAGCCCGACATTATCATCAACCAGCAGACCAAGGAGAAAAATAAAGTCTTCAACCAGAGTTTTTGCAAGAGTTGGTTTGAGCGCAAGTCGTGGCTGACCGGCTCTGGAATAGCCAATGCACTTTTCTGTTTTCCCTGCATTATTTTTGGGCCTGTAAGAGTGCTGCCGGCTGTGGGGAGCCACAGTTCATTGAGGGAACCGTGAATGCCAACATGTACTTGACATACTAAAGCAGAACATGATCCCCTACCTTCGTAAGCTAGGCCGCAGGTCAGTTTTATATCATCATAATGACTCCAAACACACATCAAAGATGATCACTGCCTTGCTGAAGAAACTGAGGGTAAAGGTGCTGGACTGGCCACCCTATTGAACATCTGTGGGGCATCCTCAAACAGAAGGTGGGGGAGAACAAGGTCTCTCACATCCAAATACTGTTGGGCACACAAAATACTGACATGAGTATATATATATATATATAAATATATAAATATATAAATATATATATATATATATATATATATATATAAATATATAAATAAATGAAAGGAGTCCAGCACATAGGGGGCGCTGGGGTTTCAGCTTTACTTACTAAAATGTGCCTCTAAGTAATATGAAATATATATGTAAACTGTGTTGTATTCCAGTGCCTCCAGTGGCAGAGCCAAGTATTACAAGAACAAACACTGATTTTTTTTTTCTTCTCACTTGCTTTTCAGGGCTTCCATATCTGGTCCTTCTCTTAAAAGATATTAAAATAAAATTCCTTAAAATAACCTTGAAAATCCTTGACTGTCAATGATTTAAGATTGTTTAGACCAAATTTTCTGTAGTTTTTGGCTGAAAGATTAAAAGTTAAGAATAAAAGAATACAAGCATACCGAGAGCAAGGGTAGAAAGAGTCCAAACAATCAGTGTCATTCAATTTTTCGTGTTGTTTTGCTGTTTCATTGTAAATCATGATTTAACTAGATCAAATGTAACCTCACAATAAACCAACTTCCACAATGTATGACTATTTGGGTTTTTATCAATGTTTTTTAATTCATCTCTGTTTTTCATTTGGGTTGACAAGATCACTGAGTTATGTGTGAAAACCCTGGTTTTTGCATAATTGGGTGTTAGTGCTGCACAATTTCAGGAAACCATGCAACTGTCACACTATTACAGAATACTGCGAATATGATATTAATTAAAATTAATCTTTACTTTCCTGACTCTTTTTTCTTTATGTATTTTATTAAATTTTTTTTCACAGTGTACCTACCACTCCTTGTGTGTTTTAGGATCTCGGCCACCTAAAATATGCATAAAGTATTATCATTGAGGTTCTATCCAAAGGGGCCAAATATATTGTTGGCAGGCAAAATTTGCAAGCATTGCACTTAATGTATTAAGTCCTACCAAATATTGCATGAGAGCAAACCATATAATAGAAAATCTACAAATTACAAAAATTGATATTGCAAAAACGAGATGTGATTCGATATATTGAGCAGCTTTATACAGCAACGGAAAACACATGTAAGCAGTTCATGAAGAAATTGATGACACACTGGTAAGGCCTTATTTGATTTTCAAGCGCCAACCAGATATTCACAAGAAGGCCAGTTCCAGTTGAATAAGATTAGCCTCTATTCTGTTCAAGATTAAACATGATCCAAGGCACATTTTATTTACAGCATGAAGAGCGAGGTGTGCTGTAGCAAACAGCACCAGATTCAGGTTGGCACAGGTCACAAAATGAAGTCCTGTGCTCTGTACATGCACTTTGTAAAGAATTTAATGTATATAACTGTGGATTTGTTAGTCATCTGTATGGCTTCTGTGCCTAGGTTTTACATAATAATGTCGAAAGCGGCAGAATGCAATGTTTATAAGTGGCAGATACATATAGAAATCAGTAAAATAGAAACCATCAAAGCAGAATATAAATTCACATTAGTTTAAGCTCAGAAGATGATTATTATCCTTGTCCCTGTTTTTTTCTGCCTCATCACCCAAGTGACCACCTGTGATGGGTCATTGATCATCATCGCCATATTGTGGTTAATTCATATAAGGAAGAACTGCTTGCAGCAGGAGCAATATGTGTCAGGCAAAAAGTCAGTCTGGTTGGATGAAAACGCTTTAGAAATCTGTTGAAATCTGTTATACGTTGCTTGTTCACATAGTTTTTTAAAGCCAGCAAATCCCACTAAAACTCAGATTTTTATCTGGATCCCAACTTATCATCACCACTTGTTCAGTCTTTGCATATTGATTAGCAATCATCAAACATAAGACTGAAATCCTCTGTTGTAGCTGCGCTCCCCATGTAAAAGGTCTGTCTCACTGGATGATAATACATCTGAATCCACATTGGACACTGTTAGAAGTTGTTCATTCACATAGAGCTACTAAGGTCAACAAATCACCCTGAAACTCAGTTTTTTTTGTCAGTCCTCTTTGCTTACAGTTATTCTGGCCATGGGCTGTCTGCAAAACTCTGCAGTGAAACAAGTAGCTATAAACAGTTTTTCTTTAGTCCATAATATTAATTCTTCAGACCGTGTTATAAACCTTTATCCCAAAGTTAAACTTGTTCTCAGAAGAACGGCATAAATGTATGAGCAATAATAAATAAACCAATGTTTTTATTTATAAAGAGAGCTGGTTCTTCATGCTAAGTCGTTTTCAAAGTAGGATTTATCTTTACTGGAAAATGATGTTAAACAAAAAAAAAAAAAGTAATTATATAATAGTAAATAAATCATGTGAGCCTATATTTAATAACAGCTTTACAAATTTTTTAAATAAAATATATAAAGACAAAAAAAGGAACACGAAAACAAGAAAGACTTCACCATGATTTGATAGTGAGCTATGGGGAATAATGAAACAAAGAGACACATTATTAAAAATTTTTCTTAAAACAGGTTTGACAACTGATCATCATATCTATAAAAGTCTAAGAAATAATGTTATAACGTTACTCCATAAAGCAAATGCTAATTTCGTCCTTAACATAATCTAAGAAGCAAAGGGAAATAGTCAAATGTTATGGAGAAATATTAATAAACTCTTTGGAAAAGAAAGAAAAACCTCCAGTAATATAAACGATCCTTGCTATGAATTATAATCAATACTTCATCAATTCAATTCAAAGGCTGGCTCAGTCATTTCCAGCATCCCGCTCTTCTTGGGTCTTAGCCAGTGATGCATCAGCCTTTAAATTATCATCTGTAAATGATGAAAATAACAGTAAAGCAAAAGACCTTTATGGGCTAGATATCGTATTCTTGAAAAATCACTAAGAATCTCTGGCAATAGTCTTAACCGAAATAATAAATAATTTTATCAAAGATAGCATATTTCCTCACACCCATATAAAGTCAGGACACAAACAGTGTTGGGACCCAGCTATGGATTTCAACATTAAACTCTGGTACGGACTTTTCTGGAACATTCAAAATAAATTGCATTAGCCTACTTCCGGTAACAGCCAAGCAAACTGTAACAGCTGAGTTCCCATGATGCCACTGTCTGAATAAGAGCACCCCCTCTCCAACAAGCCGATCTCTTCCACTGTTCCTCTTTGCGGGACCGGGATCGGAGAGGAACCGCGCGCTAATGTCTCTTTGCTGGCAAAAAGACATAACTCTTCAATTGGATCCATGAGTGTCATAAGATCACGCGATCATATGCACAAGTTAAGTATGAGTGAATAACTGTTTGTGTACCCAGTCTTCATTCATAAAAATGGGAATTAAGGTACACACCTGGCTTGACTTTCTCTCTGAGGCCTGCAGAAGCAAACGGTGTCCCAGAGAAGTCCCTGCAGAGACGTTGTCTCTACAAGCTGAGTGAAGTGGTTTTCCTTGCCTGAGAGGAGTAGCGGCATTACGGCAGTTAACGTGCAGTGTGGTCAGCGGACAGAACAAGCCGTCTTCCAGCCAGAGCTACGGAGGTTAGCTGGAAGCTAACACTTTGTTCACAGAGCTCTCTTCAAACTTCATTGTCGCCCAGACAGCTTTTCCTCAGCACAGTTCATACGAGGTTAGGTTTGGGCAGAGCAGAGCAGAGAAATAGAAGGATTTAGATTGAAATGATCAAAACGTTTTTCATTTTATGAAGTTTGGTTTTGGTTGTGTTGAACTCCGCTATCTTGGTGCTAGCAGAATATCTGCAGCACACATGTTCAGTTTTGTGTTCTTTCTCTGTGTGTTTTTAAAATTAAGACAAACTTTATTTAAAGGGTGTTTTTAAACACAGAAGATCGGCCATAATGCGCCTTTTATTGACGGTATTTTTAAAGGTGTGGGGTTGATTCTGATGCTAAGCTATCAGCTTCTTTGTTAGCTTCAACTGCTAACAGGTAAGGACAGTGCTTGCTGCCAAATAATATTTACCCAGAAAGGTTTAGTTTTCAATCCAGTAAATAATGTGTCCCTAACATCATTTTACTAAATTTGATAACTAAGTAAACACCATTAAGCCCCATTTCTCCAGAAAGATTTGGCTCTTTTCCAAAATATTCCCTTAATGATATTTCTTTAAATATTATTTTAATATATAAAGGCAGCTAATAAGACACCTTTGGTCATCCAGAAGGTTGGTTTTATTCAGCAGATCATTCTTTAAAACATTATTTTATTAAAATAATATTTTATCTGATCTTGTATTGTGAATGGTTGTCTAAAGGTATGCTGATTATTGCCTAAGTTGGTTCCAAGACTAACTTAACTTCATTTCCAGATTCTTCAAGATAATCCTTGGTTCTCAAACATAAACATTTCAAGGTAATGTTGCATCATTCTTTCGGTCAGGGTTTTCAACCATCTTTAATCAACTTGTTTATATTGTACATAGCCCATTAGTCTTTGTTATTCTTTAATTCTGCTTGGTAGCTTAGTTGGATTGTTTTAGCATAGTGAAGAGTTTGTTGATTGAAATATGTTTGACATTGAGTTGACTTATTTTTGTTAATAAATTCTTGTATTTTAAGAAATTGTGTGAATTCATTCCATGTGTGTGCAGAGTTTTGCTGTTCAATAATGTCAGAGCTTGGCTCATCCCTTTCAATTTTGTCCTAATACCACCGCCTTATTGGACTGGACTATTCACAGGACAACCCTTAACAGACCGAAATATTATTTAATAAATATTAAAATATTAATATTAAAAATTAAATAATATATTCATATTCCTAATTACAACAACACAATGTTAGTTGTTCCCAACCAGCATTGTCTACATTTTTAAACAGGTAAAATGTAAAAGTAGCAAAAGAGAAATATAAGGTAGAAACAGGAAGAGATCAAAGCTAGATGGAAGTGAACCTTTCACTAGTTTGTACCCCCATTTTCTACCAAACTATTGCCATTTCATCCCAACCTACTTACAATTCATACCGTTAAGCACACCACTTTTCAATTCAATTCAGTTCAATTTTATTTATATAGCGCCAATTCACAGCACATGTTGTCTCAAGGCACTTCACAACAGTCAGGTTCATACATTCCAATTAATCCTAACCATTGAACAGTGCAGTCAGAGTTAGTTATTTATTCAAATTGGATAAAAANTTTTTCTATCTAAGGAAACCCAGCAGATTGCATCCAGTCAGTGACTTGCAGCATTCCCTCCTCCCGGATGAGCATGTAGAGACAGTGGACAGTCACTGGTGTTGACTTTGCAGCAATCCCTCATACTAAGCATGCATGTAGCGACAGTGGAGAGGAAAAACTCCCTTTTAACAGGAAGAAACCTCGAGCAGAACTTTCCATCTGTTGCGTATCAGTTTACCTCTTTTGGTAGTTAAGTATCTTTGAATAAGTATTGTTAATCATAAAAACATAACAAGACCAAAAATAGTCTTTTTGGCCAAACTTTGGCAAGACGCTATGTGTGGCGGGGAGCTAACACTGCACATAACTCTGAACACACCATCCCCACTGTCAAATCTGGTGGTGGCTGCATCATGCTCTGGGGGTGCTTCTCTTCAGCAGGGACAGGGAAGGTGGTCAGTGTTGATGGGAAGATGGATGGAGCCAAATAGGGCAATGTTGGAAGAAAACCTGTTGGAGTCTGCAAAAGACTTGAAACTGGGGTGGAGGTTCGCCTTCCAGCAGGACAATGACCCTAAACATAAACCCATGTGTCGTGATCCTGAGGTTCCAAAACCACACACACTCCTCTCCATAACTATGTCTGGAGATCATGTCCATGAGCACTACAAACAGGATCGGTGACAAGGGGGTACATCTTGTCTACATCTTGCATATTATCTGACCACAAAAAAGGGAGAATTAGGGAGAAAGGGGCACCCTCCTGGGGCCTGGGTTTGGGGGTTCGGGGGTGTGGGTGGTCGAGCTTTGGCTACTGGGGTTTGGCCAGGCTCACCCTGAAAAAGCTACAGGAAGCCCCCACCACCTGCAGAGACGAACATCAGGATGGGGTCCCATGCAAGTTGGGTGACAGGTGAGGGCTATGCTTTGGTGTGCTAATATCAGGTGGCATAATATGACTTTAGAGACATGGAATGCTGGCTTACATATATATATTGAATAACAAACTGAACTTGACTGCATTGTTTCATAACTAGGATCAATTTGGAATGTATGTACTTGACTTGGAATCTGTCTGTATAATTTGATTGTATTGACTTGTTTTTTTTTATTGTAAACTGGTGCCCCTTAAATAAACTGATTTCACTTGAATTAAGCTGAACATTTCTATCATGATCATTTCTTCATGTTTATGCCTTTTCTTTTGGCTTTTTTTCAACTTATTCTTCCCTCTTTTACTTTCCTCCATCCTGCCTTCCATACACACATCCAGTGAAGCAGAAAATCAAAGCAGAATTTCTCTTGCAGGATAACAAATGGCAGAGCTTCTAATAGCCCATTTATCTGGATTCACATTTCCACGCTGCAGATTTAACAGTCATTTAAATGTTCATAAATCAAACTGTGATGATATATGGGGTGGGAGTTCATAATGCAAGGTGGCTGAGAGGATTTTTTTTGAATCCATGAAAAAGGACCAATTCAAGTGTTACTAATTAAATGCACTGGCTTACTTGTTTTGTCAGTGTGTTGGTCTGCGACATACAGTTGTTTAAAAAGGAAATACTAAGGTGGGAACACATCAGCAGAGACCTCAGAGAAGCAATTGTTGATGCCCATCAATCTGGGAAGAGCCATAAAGTCATTTCAGAACAAACTATAGTCCATCAATCTACATTAAAAACAAATATTAATTTTAAAAAAGGTTTAAGAAACATGCCACCCTTTCCAGGAGATCACGTCCAAACAAATCTATCTTAATGTCAGACTATACAATGCTCAAATCAGTGGTTCTACAAGCACTGGAGGACCCTGGACCTTTCCTTTTTTTGCTTTTTCAGGTCTGCCAGCCCTTTTCTTTTATTAGTTCATAAAATATTTTGAAAACTGGACTTTTTGGTCCATAGAGCATGTCAAAATGTAGCATCTACAAAGATGTTAAAAGTCAGACTGGGCTTGCTGATAGATGTCTTTACATTAACGTCTAAATGCCTTTTTGCCTTTCACTTTTCAGCCACAAGTTAATGTTGTTTAGTCATTGTGTTTTCTATGTCTAATTAATAAAAAAATGCTCAGGGGACAAGAGCTCCATCACAGATTATCCAGGCCTCACTTAACACAGCTACAAAAACAATTGACAAGTATAGCTTGTTTGTAAGAGTTGCGAGGAGAAAGTATCCATCCATCCATCCATCCATCCATCCATCCATCCATCCATCCATCCATCCATCCATCCATCCATCCATCCATCCATCCACTGTTTTCCGCTTATCCGGGGTCAGGTCGTGGTGGCAGCAGCCTAAGCAGAGAGACCCACACTTCCCTCTCCACAGCCACTTGGGCAATCTTGTCCAGGGGAATCCCAAGGCGTTCCCAGGCTAGCCGAGAAATAGAGTCCCTCCAGCGTTTCCTTGGTCTTCCTCTGGGCCTCCTCCCCTTAACCAGATGCCCGAGCCACCTCAACTGGCTCCTCTCAAAATGGAGAAGCAGCGGCTCTACTCTGAGTCCCTCCCGCATAACCGAGCTTCTCACCCTATCTCTAAGGGAAAGCCCAGACACCCTGCAGAGGAAACTCATTTTGGCCGTTTGTATCCGTGATCTCATTCTTTCGGTCACGACCCAAAGCTCATGACCATAGATGAGGGTAGGAACTTTTTGACTCAGCTCTCTCTTCAACCCAACTGACCGGTACAGCGCCCGCATCACTGGTGACGCAGTACCCATCCGTCTATTGATCTCCCGCTCCATTTTTCCCTCATTCATGAACAAGACCCCAAGATACTTGAACTCCTCCACTTGAAGCAGGACCTCCCTCCTGACCCAGAGAAGGCACTCTACCCTTTGTTGGCTCAAGACCATGGCCTTGGACGTGGAGGCACTGATTTTCATCCTGGCTGTGTCATTGTTTTCTTAACTGATTTAACCCACATGCAGATAGACTCTCAGGAGGCAGGAGAAAAGTTAAACAAGTTTTATTATTGTTCAGGAACGTAATGTGGAACTGGAACCGGGACTGGAGGCACAGCAGTGTACTGCTATGGAACCGGAGAGTTTGTCCAAGGAGGCGTTGAATGCTCTGGTGAGGTTGCAGGTAAGTATCTGACAGTTAAAGTTTATCCAGATACTGGTTTCAGAGACAGAGTTACCTGGTGAGGAGTCAGTAGAACAGTTGGTGGAGGGTGAGCAGGGTTCGCAGGGTTCGCTTACCTGGGGATGAAGGTCTTGAGCTGTCAGCTGGGGCTTTATCCAAAATAGGTTTCTCCTGAGGTTTGAATACTTTGGCTGTGGCAGGATCCAAACTAAGGACTTGGAGCCAGAACAGAGAGTCTCAGGAACTAGAGACCAGGACTTAAAGTTTCCTAGGAAAGAGCACACAAAAGGTAAGTAACTTAGAACTTTGACTAGAGACTCTGATTTCATATCTTGGCCATTAGGGTTACCAGAAAGGCTAAAACTCAGGCACTGGAGTGCTGACAGCTCCACCTTCTTATAATCCTCCAGGTTGATGGAAAAGAGTAACACCTGCTACCCTCCACATTGGAGGATCTTGGCAGCACCTAGTGGTGAGTAAATGTTAGCAGCAGGCAAAAATCAATACATGAAACTCCCAGACTCCGACTCCGACTCGGCTGCAAACTGCTCCAGTGAGAGCTGTAGATTACGAGCTGATTCAGCTAATAGGACCTGTCATCCGCAAAAAGCAGAGACGCAATCCTACGGCCACCAAAACGGATCCCCTCAACACCTTGGATGCGCCTAGAAATTCTGCACATAAAAGTTATGAACAGAATCGGTGACAAAGGGCAACCTTGGCAGAGTATAACCCTTACCGGAAACCAGTCCGACTTACTGCAGGCAAAGCGGACCAAGCACTGACACCGGTCATACAGGGGCCTAACAGCCCATATCAAAGGGCCTGGTACCCCTTCTCCAAGTCCACAAAGCACATGTAGACTGGTTGGGCGAACTCCCATGCACCCTCCAGGACCCTGCTGAGGGTGTAGAGCTGGTCCATTGTTCAGTGAAAACTACACTGCTCTTCCTGAATCCGAAGATCGACTATCCGACGGACCCTCCTCTCTAGAACCCCAGAATAGACCTTACCAGGAAGACTTAAGAGTGTGACTCCCTTATAGTTGGAACACACTCTATGGTCCCCCTTTTTTTAATAAGGGGACCACCACCTCGGTGCCAATCCAGTGGAACTGCCCCCGAAGTCCACCTGATGGTGCAGAGTGACCTCAGCACCAGAGATTGGAGAGCCCACCCCAAGGTCCCCACGCTCTACTCCCTCAGTGGAAGATGTGCCGGTGTAAGCAGTAAACACTGTAACTGTAACAACTATATCATATTGCTAAAAGTATTAGCCTGCTATCCAGATCATGATATTCAGGTGTTTCAATCCCTTCCATGGCCACAGATGTAACAAATCCAGGAACCAGGCATGAAGATTGGTTCTACAAACATTCAGGGGGCTCAGTGAATTCCAACATTGTACCGTGATGGGATACCACTGGTATGGTATTTCCAGTCATGAAATGTCCTGGCTAAATGTTCCATGGTCAAGTATTAGTGGTAGAACAGTGTTCTAGATAGCTACAAGGAATAGGTTTCCTTGGCCAAGCTATATTCTGTATGTGAGAGACTGATAAGGTCAGAAAAAAAGCTTTGAGCTTGCTCAACAAGGGGTGCACTCAATGTTTTCAAATGACTGAAGCTGCTGAATGCACTGCTTCTCTTTTTTCTGAATGTAAAACAGTTTGCAATATGGAGATGTCGATCTTAATTTAATCCTAGAATGCATTATTTTTCTTTCATTTTCCTATCATTAAATAATCCTCAGCAGTCAAAAGGCATTCATCAGCTGCCTAGTGGTTGAGGCACGCTTGGCCTCCTGAAAGCTGTGGCTTTAACGTTAGAAATAGCCTCTAAACATAGCTGCCAGGACTGCGTGACAAAATACAGAAATAACTTCAGCATCCGCTCACAGGTGATTGTGAATAACAAGACTGATCTGTTGTTCGGCACACGCGAAGTTGAATAAGAACGGATTACTGAGGACCCCTAGTGGCATGTATCTGCTCTGTAGCACTGGTCTAACAAATATTCAGTGGAGAAAACAGTTTCCTTAGTTTTAGTGATTCAAATCTGTTACTAAGTAAGATAAATAAATCACAGCTGACCAACCATTTATTCATTCATACTACTACTAAACATAAACGTGTATGAAGCTGTAAGAGTATTCAGGTTATATATTTGTAAGCGTATTTTGTTGAAACTGTTTACTGATACTCCCGCATAGTCTAACCCTGCAAACCACTGTGCCTTTATGTTAAATAATTAAGCTGTGAGGACATCTAGTGGACGGAACAGGTAACTACAAACATGTAAAATATCTTACACAGATTTGTTAAAAGTAAACTTTTTCTCATTTAAGATTAAAAATCAGCTTCATTGTGCATTTACATGTGTACAGGGCATGTACAGTGCCTGGCCTAATTATTAGTTGTTTTTTTCTTTAATGTTGGTACATCTTCAGGAATAATTGATTGGGATTTTATGTGATAGATTTTTAAAATTTTTAAATGTTTTTAAATTACTCTGACTGCACTGTTCAATGGTCAGGATTAATTGGAATGTATGTACCTGACTTTTGTGAAGTGCCTTGAGACAACATTTGTTGTGAATTGGCACTATATAAATAAAACCTAATTGAATTGATTTGAATTAAATTACACAAAGGTAGAATCTATTTCCTGGTTATGAGATTTTTGAAAACAGTTGGTTGCCGTGGATGTTTATAAGGCGTAACCTAATCCAGATTTTAGTTCGTAAAATTCAATTCAATTCAGTTTATTTATATAGCGCCAATTCACAACACATGTTGTCTCAAGGCACTTCACAACAGTCAGGTACATACATTCCAATTAATACTAACAATTGAACAGTGCAGTCGGAGTT